>OMNW01003507.1:2206-15147 GCA_900303245.1 Selene dorsalis
GAAAAAGCAAAAACTAAAAAAAAAAAAAAAAAGTCCAGTAAGACATACAACCTAATCGATCAATAGAGAAAACAAGGATACATTTTTATGTTGGTGATTAAATGCTGTTTTATAGCATGTGGTATAGTTCACTGTATAAATATCAAATCTTTTATATGGATTACTATAACATTTTGTACAGACACTTACGGTCCCTGGAGGATGCATTACAGTGACCTTTTCTAAGTCTATTGCCCCGAGCAGGTTGATATTTGTAGTTTTGAATAAAATGTTAAGAGTTAACTATAGAATAAGCTGCCATTAGATCTGAGTTCACTCACAAGAGAAGCTGAAGATTTTGTAGCTGCCCAGCATTTACATGTTAGTGTTGTCATTGCAAATGCTGATGTTGGCATTTAGCTCTACACATTGTTGTGTTTAAAGAAAGCCTCGCTGAGCCACCAACATGAGTGCACATGAAACTGCACAATCAACATGGAATTGACTAGAAGACAGAAAATAGTGCAGATAAGTGTAAAAAGAAAGAAATTGGTTATAAAAAGCTGATAATGCCATTGTCAGCCACATAGCATTTGCAAGTAGTCACATGTTGTCCATCAAATTGTCATGAATGATTAGAACTTGTTATGACACCTAATTGATTAACAAATCAAATATCCATAGTTGAAAAAAGCTTAGTATCATAATTCAAGACATAATTGAACATGAAATGGAGGGAGCTCTGCTTCAGCGGGTCAAATAACTGAGGGAAATGTCTTTGCCTCTGATAAGTTTTTCACAAATTTCAGCTGTTTTGTTTTGTTTTGTTTGTTTCTGTTGTGCAGTAAAATCAAGGATTATCACAGCCCACTGTGATAAAGACTGGAGGCAGCCAACTATTACACTGTGCGCAGGGGAGAAAGATAGAAGAGAATATGAATATAAGAGGATAACTGCCATGACTTATTTATTGATGAAACGAACCCTAGTATTTTATTTATGATCTCTTTAAATATAGCTCATGTGAATTAAATAAGTTATTGAAAATGGATGTTCCAACCTAGATTCATGTGTATCCCACACACCTGGGCACACGCACACTCACTGAATGGAGGCATGTGAGCACGCGTGTATAATATGCACATATTGACAGATAACAAAATCAATACAAGCACACACAATAAATCTGTTCTTAGATTTGCCTCCTGACTGCCAGCTTTATCTCTGACTCTTAGCTGTAGCACCATAACACGAAAACAAGACTGGATGTCACTGAAAAAACATTTAACCAATCTATAAATCACTGCTCATAAACAGCACATTTCTCGGGAAAAAATAACCACATCAAATGCTGTAGTTTGGTCTGAGTGTTGTGAATTATAATGAGTAGTCTCTTTTCCAAACAATGAATGTTTACGTGTCTCCGGTGGAAGTGTTTATTCTAGCTCTTCATCACAAAGGAGTTTATTTCTCCATTAAACTGACTAAAGTATTTAATTAAATATGTTTTGGTAGATTGGCTAATATGCTTATTCACATACTTAAAGAGAACTGCACAAGGAAGTCAATGTCATTCTCACATCTGTATTTTACTATGATGATACAGTCAGAAAATAGTGTGCTAAATGTAGCATAAAGACTAAAAGCCAGCAGAAACAGATAGCACAGCCCTAATCTTGTGAGCTAGCTGGATTTCTTTCAAGTGGGAATCTCTCTTGCCAGGCTCCAAGCCATTTGATTGTGGCCGAAGCACAGTCAGGGAGGAACTACTGGCAGCTAAGGGAAGCATCTGTTTTAGCCTTCTATGTGTGAATTTTCCTTTCAAAGATGACAAGACACAACTGCAAACATGCTAACTAGCTTTCAAAGCTCATGTGGTGGTTTGTGAGCCAAGCAAACTAACCACGAGATGAAACTCACAGTAAAGCTCTGCAACAGTGAGGGGCGCTGCAATTTATTCCTTTAGAAAACCTACGATTTCCGCTGTGTTTAACATGAATTCAAAGTCATTCTTAATTACAGCATTTCTCATGCCAGGGCTATAAAATCCAATTAAAACAAATAAGACATAAGCATAGACATAAATGTTGTTTGACAGTGACAGTGGCCCACAGTCTTATTTCCTGCTAAGTGATGTCATTTGTGAGACTGTTTTGTTGTGCTGCAGAAATGAATACCTTTTTTCCTCTTTGCTTGCATAAAGATTGTCAATGATTTCTATTTTGCTCCTTCACAGGGCTCTTACCAGAGTCCCAGTGGCCCAGTAATGTTTATTTCTTACCACTAAACCAATATTGGATGATTCCGGAAGAACATATGAAAGATGATCCTTAAGGGATACATTGAAAGGAAGTACCATCAGGTGATCAATAATGCCATTTTTACATACAGAAAAACCTCCTGGAGTGACTTAAACTGTCTTTCCATAGAGTCTGCAGTGTTTAATAAGTTATATCTTCATTTTGCTGATTCTGTTTGACCTAAGTTGTCGTTCAAGCGGAAAGGAAGACACACAGAAAGGAATGATGGGCAGCCATGAGAAAGATATATATAGTCAATTAAACTGCACATTAAAATTTCAAAATTTCACAGCTCTGAGGGAACTCACTATGCCTGTTAATCATGATGTATTATTAAGAAATGAATGTCAAAGAATAATGACTACGTACTATCAGCGTACCATAAAAAGCAGCTAGAGTGTTCCACCTTAGTGGAAAATAGACTAGAAATATCAGGTTGTGGCACATGTCATCTAGAGTTCACACCCAGTCCACAGTTGCAAATCTGCCGTCCTACCTCCCATCTCCCACTCTTCAATGAAGATGAAATAGTAATTGTAACTCATTTATTCACAGAGCATTGTTTAACCAAAGTCCATACATCTCTGCGGCAGCTGTCCACCATGTTAAACACAATATCTCAATATATGATTTTGATGAACTGCAAAATTTATAATGTAGCAGCAGTTGTCTGTTTTGTGGACTGTTGTGAGCTAACACATCTGCGGGTCGACTTTAGAAGATGAAGGACTCCTGCTACTCATCTGTTCTGGGGAGAGATAGTGGAGATGAGGTACATCTCCATCAGCAACATCTGTTTTTTTTTTGTTTATGTTTTTTTATTTTTTGCTAATTTGCATTGGTAAATTTAAAACTCACTTCTGTATTTATTGGTATTACTATTTAATAGTGGCTGGTGTCACTGTACTGTTTACGCTGATTACTGGACAGGCCACCTGCAGTTTAAGCTATTGACTGATTGTTGGATTTTCTGTAGGGACAATACCTCACTACTCAGTATGCTTAGGCAAACCAGTTAATACCCTGCAGCTTCATAGACACAGCTCTGCATCACACATTGTACCAATACCAACTCATCATTTGCACTGTTAGCACTGTGCCAAAGTAATGTGTCAGTAAATGGAGGCATAGAAGCCAAATTCCAAATTAACTGACCTGGAGTAGCGCAGGGCTATCTGCTGCTCCCAAGCACCAGGAGCTTTAAGAGAATCTGGACTCAGGAAGCTGCCAGGGAAACCATCTGTGTGCTGCAACTGCATAAGCTCCATCAGCTGCGCTGTCACCCTCATCTCTGTACCTCCATCTTACTGTAGCTTCTGTATTTGAAAAATAACACAATACACAAACAAAAAGAAAATTATCACAAATGAAACCCAGACAAGTCTTAAATATCAAAATGATTAGGGAAATCACACTATTTTAAACAACAAACATTTACTTCTTGGATAGTGTCCCTTCAATTATGAAGCATTTTTACCTTTTTAATAGGCACCGTTACATGTAAGAGACAACAATTAGGAATGTAACATCGGTGTTGGGTTTTTCTTTTTTTGTAGAAAAAAGCAACTGTGTCACTGTCTTTATGGCTGTTTCACATTATATAATATTGTGAATGGCATAAACACAAGTTATTTAGGTATCTCACCAGACACCTCATATTAATAATTAATAACTTTGTGTTCATTCATATTTTCTGAAACATAAAGTAAACCAATTTTGTTTGACTGAGTTGCTTGGCCGCATTAATTTTTAGCTTATTTTCCACATTTTAGTTTTGTCCAGTTGAATATTTTATCGCGACCTACGTTTACTTTGATTTTAATTCATTTTAATTTGCTTGTCTTTCAATGTAATTTAATAAAGAATTTGGGTGAAAAAAATCAAAGATGGCGGACAATACGTTTGTGTAGAATTGGATTGTGGGAAATGTGAGCTACATCTGATTCCAAACGTTTCTCCCTCTTACTACAGTCTGACCATTTCGACTCTTCTGTGTGACAGTTTCATTCCTGGAATACCATTGTCAGGAACTGTACGTTAGTTTTCCAACGGGTTCCAGACTCCGTTGTCGACGCTACACTCTGCTGAATCATCTCCACTTGTTAACAGCTCTGGGTGGGTTTGTATCATGGTTTGTATTGGTAGCGTGGAGCAATCCTCCCACCTAGCGGTGACATCGCGCGATATTAACGGATTTCGCTAAACCCCGTCACGAGATCTGAACCTCCTGCTACCGGGGTCGCTACGGTCGCTACCTTCAGTGTTGGGTCGTCGCAAAGTTGGAGCGATGAGCGGTGTCATGAATTTCAAAAACTGCGGCTCTCTGCTGGTAACGGGAGCCAGTCGCGGGCTCGGGTTGCAGATTGTCGACAGTCTGGCGAGTGGAGGTTTCTCACCAGGGAAGATTATAGCCACGGCAAGAAACACCGAGAGCGCGAAGGTAAGCACCCCCAAAATAACCGCTCTGTAGCCGTGCTATACTGCTTTTAACCTCGGTATAAATCTGGGTCAGCACCGACACTAAGTCCACGCAGATAATGAGGATTTATATCAAGAATGCAGTAATGTCAAATGAAAGCAGCAACCCCCAGAATAATGCCACCGTTATTCCCTGACTGGTTATTTGTGAATAAAAAATGATGACGTGTGCTCTCGATCCACAGAAACTTCAGGAACTGGCAGACAAACACCCCAATGTCCACATTGTCACTCTGGGTAAGACTGATGAAAAACAACGGTTGGCGTCTATATATAAAAAAAAAATAATGTTACAACAAGGACAACGTGTCCATGTGTCTCTTTACTAGATGTGGTGAGCCAGGAGAGCATCGAGAAATGTGCAGAAGAGGTGAGACACCTGGTTCAAGGAGAGGGTCTGAACTGCCTTATCAACAACGCAGGGATCAACGTGATGGCCGACTTTCATTCTGTTACTGCAGAGAAGATGATAGAAAACTTTCACACCAATGCTGTGGCTCCTCTTATGATCACTAAGGTAATGTTAACCAATGAATTCTGTGTTTCCTGTGGACTTTGATGTGGTAGATCAGGTACATAGTGTAAAAAAAAAACCAGTTTGTTTGGAAGCTCTTCAAATCTCACTTTGACAGATGGTGGAGAAACAAAAGAGAAGAAACCATAAGTTTCATATAGTCACCAGGAGCAAAGCCCATGAGTAGCTCACTTTCTAAATGCTGCAAACCTAACACAGCAAGT
This sequence comes from Selene dorsalis, assembly GCA_900303245.1. Lineage (NCBI taxonomy): Eukaryota > Metazoa > Chordata > Actinopteri > Carangiformes > Carangidae > Selene > Selene dorsalis. Next base: position 7,702 of record OMNW01003507.1, read on the forward strand.
TGACCTTGAAGGACAGGAGTAAAAAAAAAATCCTTTAGCTCACAACCGACTGCATTTCATAAATATTAATTCAAAGTCTGGTTTCAGTTGGCCTCTGAGAAAGGTAAGGGCTACAGAGCAGCACCCTGGTACAGCAGCTTGTAGAAATTCAGACTCTGATCAAGAACAAGTCAGCAGGGCAGATGCTCACTGAGTCACTGATGCACAATTTGCTTCAAATAAAGAATGAAAGTTAACAAAGCCACACTGCAGCTCAAAGCTTCTCTATGATAAGTGAGTACACCTGGAGGTAAATGAGCAATGACTCACATCCATTTTTCCAAGCTAAAATGCCAAAATTCTGATCTTTCCAGCTATTTTCCAGCTTATTTTTATTTTCAACAGAATATGAATTATTTTTTAGCATTTTGGGCTGTTTGGATAAAACAAGCAGTTGGGGTTTGTTTCGACAGGCTCTGTTTTGACATTCACAATATGAATGTCAAAACAGAGCCTGTCGAAACAAAACAAAAAGATTAATATGCATTTAGGCCACTCATACAGTGCTATCTTTGTGGTATCAACATTGCCAATGACATTAGCAGTGAAATGAGAAACTTGAAAGAAAAAAAGCTCTCTAGATTGCTCTCTGATTATTATTAACTGTATTGATAATATGCTGCAGCTTCTAAAAGCTAATCAATAATAATGAAGAAGAATGAAGAATAAAGAAATTTTGTCTCATAAAAAAATGATGCAATCTAAAGTCCTCATTGCTCAATAGTATTGTGGCCTGAATATACTGTATATATATATGTTTCTTTACAAAAATCAGTATGGAGAATTCAGGCGCTGCCACCAGATGGCAGCACTAACCTTTTCTATCTCTTTCTCTAACTATTTCTCCCCTCATACAGTGTAAAAAGCCTTTTACCCTGACAGGGATAACACAAACTCCATGGTTTTTTAAACTAACTTAATGTGCATCCATTTGCTGTGGTGGCATCATTTTACTATTCACATTATATATAATTTATAGTGTCATACAATTTCTCAGATGTTTGTGGTAATTAAAGCAAAATTAAGCTTCAAGCTCTCATCTAAAATCTGTTCCACTTTGACTTTCCACAGTCTGATTATTTAAGACGACAAGAACACTTTGTTGTTTTATTTCTCTCAACTTAATTTTTTTCCCCTCCCACTAATGCCAGGCGTTCCTGCCTCTGCTTAAGCAAGCTGCATCCAAAGGCCAAGCAGGTGACTCAAAGAGTATGAGCATCCAGAGGGCAGCAGTTATTAACATGTCCTCCACGCTTGGCTCTGTGGAGCTCAACTGGGGGGAGAGAGCAAACAACTTCAAATGGTACCCCTACAGGACATCCAAGGTATTGTCACTATGGAATCAAAACTGTGCTTGATAAGTGAAGCCTATTGTGTGCTTCTCTTAAAAGCATGTAAGGTGGGTTATTTCTGATTTGGTATGGCTACAAAGACGGATCCCAGACCCTTACAGATGGTTGTGTATTTTAGTTGCGACAGTGTTGCATTGTAATTTGATTTGCTTTTCTTCTCAGAGTGCCCTAAACATGGTTTCTCGCTGTATGGCTGTGGACATGGAGGCTGATGGGATTCTCTGTATGGCTATACACCCAGGCTGGGTGCGCACTGACATGGGTGGGTCTCAGGTAAGGGTCTGACTACCTCTTTTTCAAGTCGAGAAGCATACCAACAAACTATCTTTTTAAAATTTACACCAGCTAAAAAATGTAACCAAGAACTGATTTGACGATACAATAATCAGCCATCACACTATGATGTCAAAATGCTCTTTACTTTCCAAACATTAGAGAGCTTTTTCACATGTGCTTTTGGTGATGAATAAACCAGGTAACTAAATAAAATATATATATATTTTTTGTTTATCTGTCTCTTCCCAGGCTCCACTTAGTACCGAGGAGAGCATTTCTTCGGTACTGTCTGTGATCGGAGGACTGACTGAAAAGGATCATGGGTCATTTCTCAACTTTACAGGAGAGGTGTTGCCCTGGTGATCCTGATCCTGATAATAATTATTAGCAATACAAACTTTTGACTATTTACACAATGATAACCATCTTTGACTACATTAAGCTATCAGACATTCATAATGCAGTGTTATTTCCTTATATAGCTATATGTGCTAGACAAAATCTTATAAATTTAATCCAAATATAATTTAATTATAAGAAAGCAATAACACAATTAGTTTTGGTTGACTGTAATGTTTTCATAAGTTGATATGAGACGAGTGTTGTGCAGCTTGCCTTTTATATTACCCAATGTACAGTGTATAAGCTGAGTTAAAATGTAAATAAAATGTTATTTTTGCTTCATTTGATACCTTACCAAGCTGAAGTGTCATGGCCACAAAATTAACAGGTTTAAAAGGTTTTTTTTTTATGTCCAAGAACGACTAGACCTACATTTTAGATGATTTGTGCACTTCATTATCCCAAATTATCTGAGCCATTTTCAAACCAAGAAAGAATCAACGAACCAAATGTAACTTGAAAGAATCGACGTTTTATCCAGTTTTAGGATAGACTTTTTTTGTCTTCATCTATGCATTTTCAACCAGGTGAAGCATCTTTTTCATTGAACATAGTAGTAGTGTAGTGTATTTGAAATCATGTAAACAATGTTACAATCCAGCTAGAGCTACAGCCGTTAGCCCAACCTAACGTGCTATCAGGCACCTAGCGCCACAGTCCTGTCTCCATTAGGCCATAACCTCCTCATTTCCCTGTATTCCTTTCACATTCCCGGTGACACAGCCAGCAACAGCGACATTTGACAAACACCACTCATTATACAGGCAAGAGCAACTTCGCTGACAGCCACCAATTTACCTACCTGCTCATGGAGAAGACGCTGCGTCTGACTCAAGATGGCGGCTTCAGCTTCACCCGTTCTCCATAGTTGTAGGGGCAGACAGGCCTTTAGCTAGCACCGGGAGAGACTAATATCGGACTTTCCCACTGGGGCAGCTATCACACCAATGACATGTATGGAGCTGGTATGTTATGATACAGACCTGTAATATGTTACATACAGATAAAGGAGAAGAAGATCTAATCTCAAATGAAGCTTGAGAGGCCAGTTAATCACGTGGTTCTTCATCCAGGAAAAGACAAGACAATAATGACTGGTCAGACCGAAAAAAAAACAGTCTGTCTGTGACTGTGTTTAGTGCCCAGGATACCACTACTCCACTACATATTTACATCAATATAACTATATCAATATAGTTATTTTCTGCTACCATTTTTACAGAACCTTGAACAGACATGTTGATGACTAAACTAGACAGAGTCAAGAAGGAAATGCTTGTAATGTACAGAAAAGGGCCTCGGCTGGATTTAAACCTGTGCTGCGGAAGTGGACTCGGCCTTGTTTCTACCAGGTGAGCCATCACAGTACCTTATCTTTCAGCAAAGCACTTCGCTGTTGACTTTATCTTTCTGCACATTTTAAAGGTTTGCTTCCTCCTACGTTTTGAGGTCAACTTTGACTGAGAAGGAACTGAGAAGTTTGTTTTTATTTTTTCAAATTCTTGAAGTGCCAAGTATGGGTTAGGTAATTTGATAACTGCTTTTCAGCATAGTGACTTGACATGGATGTTGCTCGTGGCTACATTCTTAGGAATACTTCCTCTTCCTCCATTAGCTCCCTGTCAGTGGGCAGGCCTGCAAAACAAAAGGTGAGTGCTCTGTTAGATAACAATGGAAAGCTTTTAGGGCAAAAGCCATTTTAAGGCATGATGCCGTCTACGTGTCACTGTAGTTGTAACATAACTGAGTGTGTCCTCTCATTGTAAGTTTTATCACCTGCACCCAGGGCTGCTTTGCCTACAGTTAAATGATAAATCTATCCAACGTCCATGCAAAATACATTTAACAGCTAATGTACTAAACATATTGGATCTGTTTATGACTGAAACATACTATGGACATGTGAACTGTGGTGTTCAGCAGAGAAAAAGTGCTCCCTGATGGCAAAGATTTGCCTGATCACCAGCACATTCACACAGGCAATAATTCTTATCCTGTTTTCTGGGCTTTCTGTGGATGTTGACTGATCTGAACCTGAACTTCCGTCCAAGTATGCAGAGGAATCTTTCAGAGGAAGAGAGCAGGAGATCTCAGGTCATGTGAAGCTCCCTCAAATGTCATTCAAATCTAATCAAACCCGTTTGTCCAGAAAGTCATCTGCCGTGTGTGTGTGTAGAGAGAGAGGAGGGGAAAGAGAGAGACAGAGAGAGAGAGAGAGTGTGTGTGTATAGAGTGCCCAGAACAGGTGAACAGTTAGGTGATAAGGTGCTGTTTTGAATTTCTCTTGCCGACAAGCTCTTTTGTGAAATTTTCAGCGCTCACTGCATGGATTTATAGCACAGGAAAATGTGTACTCCACGATGAGCTGAATTCCTCTTGCGACAGGTAAATGTTTATCTGTCTTTGATGTCATCATATATGAGTTCATGATTCGGATTGAAAGCACATTTTGGCCAGATGTTGAAATGTAAAGTCTAAAACTTCTTCAGTGAACTAAACTGCTGTGAAAAGCCCTGTTAGTTCTATTTCATTGTGTTATTTTATGCTGTATCTTATTTGTTTTACCATGTAAAGCGACTTTGAGTATTTTGAGAAGACCTATACAAGTAAAAGCACTTTGCCTGTTTGCTGATTTTGATCAAACAGTAGTTCTAAGTATGTTTCTCTTCATGTTTCCCCTCAGTCTATTAACATACTTGTATCTCCACTTTTATTTTACAGTTTTGCATGGCTTAACTGTCTCTCTATTGTGACATTTGTTCTGAGACAGTCTCAGCATATTGCATGATTGCCCTGGCTCTGCCGTAAGACCAAAGTTCAACTGGAAGCAACCTGTAATGCTAATTAATGATGACTAATTCTACATATTGTGAACAAGTATTATGATTATATGAGCGAGCAGAAATCACGTATTGCTAATATTGTTATTGTTGTTTGATGGTTAAGACCATAACACAACTGCAAGGTGTCCACAAAGCCACCTAGTAATCCAGTCTTTACATGTATTGATGTTTTGCAGACCACATGGAGGCAGAGAGTCATGGTCACTCTAATGGACTATCCACCTCCTCTGAGGTTGCTTTCTGCTGCTGGAGAGCTGAAAATGCCGCTGTCAGACACAATCAAGTACTGCATCCTGGGCATCTCTGTCACCCTCCTCCTCCTGGCCCTGGCCATCTTGGCCTGGCAGACCTTCAGATGCTGCACCAGGAGACACACCACATACACACAACAAGATACAGGTGAGTAAGGATTAGCTTACAGTGCCAAATGGTACAGCACAGGTTGATGATGTTTGGTGTCTGACCAATAAAGAAATAACCTTGTGACTCAGTGAACAGTGATCAGCTGTATTCAGATGAAAAGTCAACAGCAGCGGGATACTACTCAGGAGCTCCAAGTACTAAGGTAAGAGGAGATGAAGATATGGTGAAGGCTTATTTTATTATGAATATTCTTATATATCAGGTGCCATAGAGTAAAGCCACTGATGGAAAACTTAAACTAAGCATCTGCCTTTTAGTTAATGCTCAGACGTGCACATTACACTTTGCAATTAAATAATTCAGCAGCTCTACATGAACATGAGAAAATAATAGAATGCAGTTTAAATATAATATATTGGCACTAATCTTGTTACATGCATGGTTGCTTTGTTATTAAGTTATGCATTGCTTGCTTAAATAATAAATTAAGATTATATGTTTGGTTTGTTATAGGACAGTTTATACCTGGTATGTTTCACACTCTTAATATGAGATGATACATCATAATTTTTTAAAGAGGCCTATTGAGAATGATAGTGACTATGGCAGAGGAACACAGAGAGAGGTGTTCTCGTGTATGGCAGCAAACAAAACAATGCATTAAGAGCCTTGTCCTGGAAAATTGACATACAAAATATGTGGATGAAAAACCGGGAATAATGGATGAGTGCACTGCTTTTACAATATGGTTAAAATCAATTTAATGCAACACTACAAGGGTCAGCCTTCACTGGGAGCATCTTTTCGGTACAATAGCAATGCATTGTACTTTTAATTTCATGTTGGTTGTTAAATATTGGTTTATATTGGTAGGTATTGTTATTTGGTTCAAACCTTGTAGTCTGGAGAGATACAACAAGTACTCAACACAGTCTATTTACATAAAGATTAATGAGCGCACTTGTTCAAACAAAAAAGAGTTTGGACCTTTCTCTAGTCAAATAAAAGCTGGAGGTGCTGCAGTTGTTAACTAGAATGGTTCTCAGTAGAGCACATCCCTCCACCAAAGCCAAACAGTCTTACATGTCTTTTACCTCAATTTTCATCCAGATATGACAAAATTTCTTGCAGCATTATGGGAAAATGATTGAACCAAATCAAAACCAAAATGTAATGGGTTCTTTCATCAAGCTTGGTGCAATTGGTCCAAAACTTTGTGCATAATTCTGCTTACAACCACTGCTGATAGATGTGGTGCATATGTGTTACTGATACTCCTCAGGTGGCAGATGTCAGCACTGAGGTCCGCAGGCTGAGTCGGTGTCTGTCTCAGGCCTCGTTTCTCTCCTCAGGATCCAGACAGACAGATGGAGACTTGGGACAGCAGGGCAACATTAAGAGGGTAATACTGTATCCTGTTGTGATGCATTGTCTTCATCCAATGCATCATGCAGTTAATATCAATTTGTGCAGTAGGTGCAGGACATATTTCCTTAACACAAGCTTTTTTACCAGGTGGATGGATCGATACGTTTTTCTGTCTACTATGACCAGCTGCAGTCCCGTCTGGTGGTCACGGTTTTGCAGTTGGAGGGTCTTCTGGGGCACAGCCAGACCTGCAGCCTCCAGCCATTTGTCAAGATAAGGCTCATGTTGGCAGGATCACTGGGAGTGGAAGTGGAAAGCTCTAAAGATGAGGAGGTAATGCTGTCTTCATTATTTATCACATATGTACTGGACATATATTATTTCTATTTCTTTTTTCTTTTTTCTTTTTATGCTTTTGATTTTAGGGCATTAAAATGATTGCACTTTGCTTAAAGCAGCTTTAACAGATGAGGATGTCATGGATAACTGCTGTGATCCTTATAGGGGGAAAGGACATCGGCTGTTCTGTGGACAGTGCTGCAGGAGTGGCGGACTCGTGTTGTGAAAGGCAGCTGTAACCCTTCATATGGAGATCAGTTCAGTTTTATTATGCAACGGGATAAAGATGAGCTTCATCACATCTACCTCAGGATGGAGGTTGCTCAGTACACATGCACTAAGATTAATTCTAACAAAATGTTGTTGTTTTAAGTTGCATGGTTTTCTAAGTTTATGTGTGTGTGTGTGTGTGTGTGTGTGTGTGTGTGTGTGTGTTTGTGTGTGCGTGTGCGTGTGCATGTGCA
>OMNW01003512.1:14999-25717 GCA_900303245.1 Selene dorsalis
AGGTTGTTTTGTTGTTGTTTTTTTAAAGTTTGAATTCAAAAGTTTGTCTCAGGTGGTTTAGGACACACGGCACCTTCAGTTCCTCAGTTCTTCTGTCCTTCAGGTTCAACATCCTGTGTGAGGAAGAACAGATTCCAGAACTTGAATGAATGATGACATTCTTTAAAAAAAACTCAAATCATTATAATGAACCAGAGTTTGTCAAAGTGTTTTTCTTCAGCTCCTGGATTGTAACGTGTCCTTTTGTCTGAACATTTGAGCCAGATACAGTGTTTGATGGAAGGAGATTAAATGGTGTTTTTATCAGTGGAAGGTCACCTTAAGTGAGGAAAAGTCCCACTGAGACGGGCCATTCACACGGCAGCATCTGATTCATTATTGCTCAGCTGCTCCAGAGACTTTCACCATAAAGACGGGAGCGGCGGGGGTCTTAAACAACAAACAAAGATAAACAAAAAATACAATTAAAGAGTCTAAAGTTAATTCCCCACTTTCTCAGATGACTTAGCATATCACTTAAAAACTTAAGCATAATGCACAGTTCATTATCCCTTAATACATACAGCATTTGTTGCAGGTCACTAATTAATCTCCATTACCTCAGAAACAAGCAAAACAGCTGTAATTATGGCCCACAAATATTGATTAATAAACTGTGTACATAAAAATGGACAGAAGCAGACAAGGACTCACTTCAAGGTTTATTTACCTCTGCTTTTTTGTTTGTTTGTTTGTTTGTTTGGCCTGTTTATTATGCAAATTGCGACTAATCCTTTTTGCCCTTGATGCACAGTGAAATCCTGCATGGAAGTGTACAATGATTGCCGAATTAATCTGGATTAATGTTACCTTGATCCCAAACTGTCTATATGACAACGACAACACTCAGACTGTGGAGTCTAGATGTCAAGAGTGTCGACATGTTTTAGGTTTTCAATCAACAGTATTTTAATCCATCAGCTCTGATGTGCTTCCAGGTGACAGGGTTTTCTTTGAAAAGTTTAAAACAAGAAGAAGCACAGCAAACAACTTAGTGTTTGTGCATCCTGAGAGGATCGTTCTGCTGTATTACAACCTGGGTCTTGTTTCTCTCAGTTATGATCATCATAAGATGCTGCATTCTTGTCTTTACTGTCATCTTTCTGTGAAATGGGGAGTTGTATTAAGGGCCCGAGGAGAACTTTACACCAATTGCACAGAGTGAGTGTGTAAGTGAAAATGCATACTCTGATGTTCTTTAGAGTCACTATCTTTAATCCTTTCATTTAGACAAAGGGATTTTGTATTTCCTCGATAGAATTATCTCTGTAGCTGTGAGGGGAAACAGCATTTAGACCGGGAAGATCGAATTCACAGAAAAAAAAACTCTGCACAGAGTTAATTTCATTTTGTGTTTAATCAAAGATTTCCTCTGGGGTTTAGCCAACTCCATGGCCAGACAGAATATTGTAAACACCAATGCAAACCTTTTTGTTTTTCATATTTTTGCACCTTAAAACAAGCTGTCAGGGCCTCTGTAATTTTCTGAGGTCACAACAAAGCAGCAGTCACCTCTCTAAGCCCCGCCCAGGATCAGGGATCTGTTTTTTTTGTTTGTTTGTTTTTAACTCACATTTTTGCTCATATTATTATCAAGTCTTCATGTAGCAAATAGCTGTATGATACATATCTGACCATCAGACTGCTTGTGCTTCAATAAAATGTGTAGGTTTGTTTGCATATGGACAGAAAAGAAGACGTCTCTGCATGTATTCAAGAGAACTTGTTCACACTAAGGTTGGAATAATGTCATATAGTCAGATAATTCTAATGCTCCTTACACTGGAGACCGTGTTTCCAAGACGACTGGTTCCCGGTTCAGGCGTGCTAGCGGTTAATTGGATCAAAGGGCAGGACCTAATCAGCCAGCAGCATCTGACTAACTCATCAGCATGACATCATTATTGTGTTGATGCATCACTGGATTAGCAGCAGGGAACTGCAACACTGGCAGGACTAATAGATACAAAGGTGTTGAAGAGTGATGCAACACGCAATTGGATGCTGGTTGATTTTTCTCGTTTTTCTATTTGATTTTTTTTTATTTAATGATTTAAGATAACCATTCAGTTGACACTTAAAACTGTTGTTGGGTTTCCAATAATGTGAGTCAAAATCTAAAGTGTGCATTCTCGCCTCTCCAGTGGTTTTGCTTTCACTGTGACAGGAACAGACTCCACTTCTTCTCGGAAATATGCTGTATATAAAAGTCAAGAACAAGATGAAGCCCAGCAAAGATGTTTGACACTGTCATTCTCCCACCGCCTTGACTGTCTCAACACAAACTCTGACTGCCTCACTAATGTGAGATATCTCTCCAAATTGGAAGCTGTCTGTTTCACCTCGTTGTTCTGATCCTAAGCATGCTCACTGTCGCCATGTTATCCTCTAATTACAGTCTCCCTGTTATCTTCATATGGAAGTGACAGAAAGCATTAGAGGTATTATGTTCAGCACTGACAGTAATGAAGCCGCTATCATCCCGCCTTGTTGTTTTCCAAATTGATTGGCTAACAGAGGAAAGTGTAAGTGTGCCACATGTCAAGAGGTCACTCGGAGGCAGTTAGAGCTGTGAAACTTTTGCGTGTCAGCACGCACCAGCTCTCTGTCAGCGGAGCCTTTTCAAGCTAATTTGGGTGCAGTTGCTGCTCTGTCATAAATGGCAACAATGGCTGGGAAGTGGAAAACGCAGCTGTCGCACCAGCAAAGTGGTTCTGCAAACTGTGGACTGACAAAAACTTAATGGAGCCGGTTAGTGTGTGTTTAGGACCCACCTGTGTGCAAATTACTGGCAACTGACATGACTTCACTTTTGGAAGTAACAAGGGGAGTTATGATGTTTGACAGTCATCTGGTCTTCGATTTGACTGCTAATCTTTGGAATTTATCATCATTGTGTTACAATCTGGATTTCAACACTGCATTAAAATGAGACAGTTTATTCATTCAATTCAAAAAAGTTAAAGATATTTAAGTTCAGAATAAGTATTTTTTTTAAACATATTTGTATGTTTCAATGTATAATTTGACTTCATTGGTTTGCTGTGTTTGTTTGTTTTTTAATGAAAAGTAAAAGTAATAATACCCTATACCTCCAGTAATGATCCAGTGTTGAAATTCTGAAATTTTCAAGTATTTAAATGGGTGCCCCATAAAGGGTTAAAAATATCTTTTGTCTCTGTGTCTAACTGGGCATGTTCATTTTTCGAACTTGGAAATAGTGGCTATGGAAAACATTTCTTTCTTTCTTTCTGAACAGTTAGATGAACTTGTGCTCTGCTGCACTGGTGTGTGTTATAGTGCTGTGGGTCACCACTCCATTTGAACTGGTACCAGTGAGTTGCCAACGCACCACAAAAGATTTCATCATGCCTGGTGTCGGTGGGAACCTTCAGTGTTCGGTGACAATCCAAACATTTCGAGGCCTGTTCACATGTATGAAGTTCACCAGCACAAACGCAGACATTCACAATTTGTATTCCTCTCCAGAGAAATCTGTTAAACATTCATCCAGTGTCCTCGTCGGCAGGCGGCACTTAACTTCTCTCACAGTCTTTCCGCCCTCCAGGCTCGAATTACATGCCTTCAACAGTCCCACAGACTGCTGAGATGTGTAAAGAAGTTGGAAATTCTTAAGTACACAGTTGTATCTTGTTCCCATGCACCTCTCGGGCTGTGTCGGTAAGTAGCAAACAAGTCGTCCGCAGCCGGTAGAGCTGCGTGCGTGCGTGTGTGTGTGCAGGCTGATCTTGGCATCCAGCAGGCAGGGTGGGGGCAGTCTGAAGTCTGCTTGTCAGGCCCTGGAGGAAAACACCACCCAGAGCTTTAATAGCGACCATAAGAAGCAGCCCAGAGGCCCAGTCAAATGGCAGTTTGGTTGTGCAAGCAGGCAATTTGCTTCTTTTTATAGATCAGTAATATGGAATGGCCATCCCAGAGGAAATCTCAAGTGTTGAAAATTCAACTGGTATTGTTGTGGGGCAGCTCAAAGCCATTTGCACCTGACACCATTTTGTTGATATAATCACATTCCTGCTGGAGTCTGACTGCGACTCCGGTGGAAGTTTTAAAATGCAAAGCACCGGAGAAAGAGTAATCATTCCACACAAAATTTCCCCTGTGTTTAAACTCATGTGCCTTGGGTTGCAATTATGAAAATTGGTTCATCAGAAGACAAGGAAGTACACCAGAAATCCACATTTCTTTGTGATCCAATTAGCAGATTCAAAGAGAGAAGTATGCAGTTGTATTTATTAAGCACATTTCTGTCTGGCATCTTGCTCTAGTTTTTAGTTCTGTAGGTACAGCAGAAGTTTGGTGTCTTGCATCTTAGTTAATGGGTCACAGGATGTATGATATTGCAACAAGATATTACAACTAAGTAATTTTTGCTGCAATACAGATTTTTTTTTCCTTTCCTGTAATTACAGGAAGAACAGCAGCCAGAATGGAAAATGAGACACAAAGAGGGCTAATGGAGCCTCGAATGATTCAACATTGTCACTATTCATAAAACACAACTGTCGTAATTGATGTATCCACATTAAAGACAACCACATGCAAAGACAATCCCTTTTTATTCTGGTTTTTGATACTTCCACGCAAATGGAAATTAATTAAAGCCGCTAATTAATCGGCCTTGCTCGCATAAGACATGGCTTTTGTAATATGATTTCAAAGTATCCCAGGATCATGGCTGCTCAGTGGCTTTAAACTGATACAGCGGTCTGACAACAAAAATGGTTTTCAGTCCAGGATGCTGCCGAACGCTTTGTTTCATTTGTCTAGGAGCGATTGCTGGATGGTTGAAATCAGCCGTCGACAAATGAAGACATCCAGACGCTCGCGCTTATGGAAAACATGTGTTCGCTTTCATTCATTTATTACACAGCAATGTGACTGACTCATTGTGTTGTTTGTTTACATAGTGGGTGATTATGGCTTTCCTTTTAGCTTTTACCCAGAATCCCGCTGTCGGGACGTCTGAAAGCGAATCCCAGCAGCGCCCGTCCTCGGTGAAACATGAGCTGTGGTGGAACGCAGGAACTGCAAATTGGACAGTGATTAATAGGAAGGATGAGTCTTCTATCTAATTACTGAGGGAGTGTATGGATGCCATGATATGGGCTTATTATGCATGATATTGTGGTGTGACATTCGCAGCTCCCTGCGCTGTGTTTTCAGTATGTTGATGATGGCATAGTGGTTCAAATGTGTATATATATCAATTTATAATTGAATATGGTTTAAATTTGTTAATGACATTTTCATTTAAGTCCTTTTACTTATACTATAATTACATTAACACAGTTTGTAGCACAATTTTGATTGATAGTTAATGCGTAAATTTGATTATCATAGTCACTTCTTATGATAATCTCATGTCTAAATATGTTGAGGACGTATAGTATGTGATAATATAATCCCTTCATATGTATATAGCTACATCATGTATGTCAAATATTGCAAGCTGTTGACTTTTATTTATGTAGTTTGTTGCCCTTCATTTTTGTAGCTAAAGTTAAAGTTTAGTCAGTATTTTCTCTTTTTCTTGGCGTTCCATCACACTGGAGATGTGAAGGCACAACTGGAAACATAGTTTAGTGATAGGATTGTTCAGCTGTTCGTTCGGCAATAAATCTCTTTTTATGAAGTGAAATAGGATTAACAGGGCTCATAGGGCTCCCAGTATGCTGCTCAGGTACTCAACACATCAGACTGTGAGGTCTACTGTACATTGCCCAAATCCAAATGTAGCAGCAGTGTTATGTTACCTCAGTGTCCCTGAAATGAACTTCCGCAGTGAGAGCTCTGCATCAGGGGTGAAGGAGTCAGTCTGGGCGTCTGTGGCACGGAGAGAAGAATCTGAAGGATGTGCAGCAGAAAGAAGAAGAAAGGAGTTTTATTCCACTGTTTCTCCAGCTGCCTGTGCTGTAACTCTGGCAGTGTCCAGTTAAGGCAATGTGCGTCCCGAGTCTCCCCCCGGGCTGTCTGTCCAACGGCTGTCCTCCATCCAGACACAGCCTTCAGACACACTGTCTGTCTGGCTCTCAAGACCCCTGAGAAAGAGATGTCCTCTTTTTTTTCATGTTGCTCTTTAATCGGCTGTATATAACGTGAAGCTGTTGTAGGTATCGATAGATGTTAAATTCAGAGTCCTGCGCTTCTATACTATGTCTGAGTTTAACTGGAGGAGGGAAAAAAATTAAATTGGACTCTTTCTGTTTTGTAACATCCAGCAGGCAAAGACCATTTTGAAGTGACTTCATTGTACTGAAGCAGGCAAAAAAAATTAGCATACCTATCAGCATACCAATATATTCATGTCCCTGCAAATACCAGGAACATGCAGTAAAGTTCATGCCCTGTGCTCATTTGACTCAGACAGTCAGATATATTGCTGAGAGGCACAAAAAGGTCAGAATATGAACTTGAACTCAGAAGTCATCTGGACTGACTTCACTGCACGCAAGCAACACATATCTGACAAAAATGCTTCAGTTTCTGATTCTTAAGTTTCTGTTGCAGTGTTCAGCATCCTTTGTACATAATCAGTTATCAATATTTTTCTTCAAACTAAACATGAATATAACCTAAATCAAAACTGAAATACGGACAACAATTCCGGCCCAGGACCGACGCTGTGTGTCTCCAGTCAGACACTTCAGTGCTTGCGGAGGCAGTGTGTGATTTTGACAAGGCATCCCAGTGTTGTCCCAAATCAATCACTGCCATTGTACACTCCTTGGAAATTATAATTAGAGTAATAAATAAAGTTTGCTACCACAAATCTACTAAACCATTATTCATAGGGTCTTGGATGTTAAACGTTTCAGATAATTTGTATAATGACAGCTTTCCTGTTTGTATTCCACAACTAATTAAATCAACAGAAGGAAATTATAACTTAAGAAGTTTTTGTATCTTTGAAACATGTAAAGTAAGAACCAATGTAAAAAAACAGATGTGTTTCAGTTTTGAGGGTCAAACTATGGAATAATCTTAGTGATGAGTTGAAACTGTGTAGCTCTCTGTTGAGTTTCAAAAAAGCCTTAAGGTGTAAAATAATTAAGGATTATAAATTAGAGTAAATTTGCTTTGTACTGCTGATATTCTGAGTTATTTTATGGATTGTATAGGATGAAATTGTATGATCGAAATAAACTATTCATTCATTCATTTATTTAATTAACATCTAAACAACATTGTAGTTGGAACTTTTTGAAAACAGTCAATAGGACTTAAGGATGAACTGGTTATATTTTGTTGATTAAATCTCAAGGTCACAGTGATCTCATGTTTTTGTTAATGCAATGTATTGGCGGGTCTATAAACTGTTCAGGTGTGGAGCCAGAAGTATTACTGATCGGTCAGTTCCAAACAGATGAGGTCTTTATTTTAAAAAAGCACAATAATCCACAGGAACAATGGAGAGGCCAACGGAACACAGAGGGCTAGACAAAGTCGAGGACCAAAACCCAGAAACAGGATCAGGAAACAGTGAGGCAAAACCTGGAACTAAGGCTGGAACACAAGCAACAGGGAGCTGAGACAAACTGGCACAGGGACAAGCGAGGACGCAGACGATGGCCCTGTCCCATTATGCGCACTTAATCACACTTACACGCCTGGGAACTTGGCGTGCACGTTCTTGTGCTTAGTCTAAGTGCGCAAGTATGTCCCATTTCTCCAATGAGCAAAAGTGCAGTGCGCTTGATTTGCTCTTTACCCACACTTACGTTTAGACACGCATTGGAGCGGATTTGGCCAAGTATAAATCCCACAATGCACCAGCTGGTGAAGTCTGCCGTTACCGGGAGCCACAATCCTTCTTTGGGAAATGCCACTGAATAAATTTCAACAAAATAAAACTGACTTTCTATGTCATAACTATGACTTTTTGATCTCATATTTTATATTCTTTTGTCTCATATTCTTCCATTTCAATTGTGTAGTCTTTATTTAGGCTATAATTACTTTTACATCTCATAATTTTGAGCTTTTAGCACATAATTTTGTCTTTTTTCTATTGGTTCTGACTTGTGTAAATATTTGTCAGCACGCTCTGTTTAATCCTGTGTGTTTGTTTGTTTGTTTGTTTTTACTTATTGAGTTGGGCTCCCACTTTTACGATTTGAATCTTGCGCATGGGAACACTTTTGGAGATGAGACTGTGATCCAACAGCAGACTGTTTATTAAAACTGTATCTGTGTACTGTTACTTCTGTCATGATGGAGTTCTTTACACGAACAGATGAAAACATCTAAGCAGACAATCCTGGTGGACTCTGCTCAAAGCTTTAACATGTCACGTTCAGAATTACAAACCTGGCTTGTTCAGGTTCGTATGGAGCCGCTCTGGTGACATCTGATAAAAAAATAAATAGAGGGGGCATGAGAGCAGGAAGTGGCTCTGGATGAGAGGAGAGTAAGACACTCAAACAGGAAAGAGTACCAAAAAGAAAAACAAAACAAAACAAAACATGACCTTCTGCCAAGAAGAAGCATGACATGTATCTGGTCCGCCCAGATGGACATTTGTTGCATCCTTTACAAAACACATTTTTGACCATAACCCACAAATTCATTCACTGATTATGACACGATTCACTCAAATGTTTGTGAGGATATGGTCAAAGTTCAACTGTTGTTCTACAAAAACATTTGGCCATCATTAATTTATCTAACTCTGGATGGATGGGTAGGGCATAAACTACAATGATAAAATTCTAGTTTTCACTTGACTTAAAATTTAACATTTTTTGTATCAAACTCAATGCACTGATGACAGATCCTCCTTCTTTGGTTGCTACTTTGACCAGTTTCAAAATGCATGGTTGGTTCCTCCCTTTCAGTTACGGGGCCCAGATGTTGAACATCGATGGTGAGAAGTGTCCATCGTTTTATATTCCATTCTGTGATTGTTTCAAGTGAACCATCTGGGTACTCAGAGTGCACTACATGTTGCTATACCTGTCAATGAGAACAGACTAAAAACACCCAAAACAGCAAGGATTTACACTAATAGAAACAGGAATCAGCTTTATTATCTACAGAATTGTTCAACTATCTATTATGTTCTAACAGGTGATTGGAAGAGGAAACCAAAATGAGTGTGTGCGTACACCCAGTAGCCTACACATAGGAGTTAATTCATAATATCAAGAAAATTCAAAGGTCTATTCAAATGAAGAGACATCAACAGTTTGTTTCCAGCTCAGTATGTTGAGGAATTGCATTTACATTCCACAGATCAACAGTGGGCGGTTTCGGTCCAGTGCCAACTGTCAGTGCCAGTGCAGGGGGCAGTGTGTCCTTTATGTAGCGAAGGAGAAAGTAAGTTGATGTGGTGGAGGTGTGTGAAGTGCTGCGTGACTTTCACCCCATTAAAAACTCCGATTTAAAGAGGCAATAGACATGTGTATATTTACGTACGAAATCCAATGGAGCAGTGTAACTGTCCCAGCAGCTGACGCGACAACATCTCACAATTCACCTCGTGAGTGCATCAGTATTCTCTTCATTTCACTTTTCACTGGCTGGGACATGACAGAGCAGATGTCAAAGTGAATGTGTATGCTGAGCAAATATTGATTGTTTTCTCTGAGCTTTATTAGGTGAGGGCAGTGATGCCCTGGGAGAAACACAGACCCCGATAAACTCAAAACTGCAAAATTAGTTTCATCACTGAATTAGCTTCTGTGGATGTGACGTTATTGAAAATTTGGATTAGAACAAGATCTTATTTAATATTGTTTTCTTGATGTATCATTACACTTTCAAAAATGGCATTACATTGGATAAAGAGCTGACTTGTTTAGTTGTTAGTTCAGGACTTTTAATTGACTTTGGGCCAACATTTGTAGCGTGCAAAACAATGACTTTGCCACACCTCTGCCTTTACTACAGATGCTTAAAGTTCCCATTCAGGAAACGTTTGTAAATTGTAGTGTCTACTAATAATCTACATGTGGGATGGGATTCTGAACTTCCAGAGTCTAGGGTCACCACCATATAGCCATCAAGTGTAATATGTAATTTTAAAAAGAGTCTATTCCTTTCTGCCACTTCAAAACTTAAGTGGTAGACGATGGGGAGCTAAAGATGGCTCCTTGGTAAAAGCCCACTTCAGAAAATGGCCAGTGGGTGAATCATACATGGAGAGTGTTGTTATGAAAGATAGAGCCAGGTACCACAGCCGTGTATGCTGTACTCCACAACTGTGCAAACACTCTTTCTGATCATTTGTATTTGATTAGCCAAACACACTTTAAAAAAGTATATTAAAGGCATGATGTTCCAATCTAATTTCTCATTTCGTTCTAATTCTCCAATAATATTGTATTTTTCATATTTATGGAGAACTTGGCCCCAGGTCAGGAGGAACCCTCTGCCTAGATGCAGATGCACCCAAACCAAGCTTGTTGCTACTGAACTTTATCATTACTACTTGATAATGTTAATGTCCACCAACTACTTCTTATAGGTCCCATATAATTTAGATGTAGATGCCCATATGTAATTTGATTGTACAGTACATCTAGCTTCCAAATCCTATGATTCAGTCCACAGAGAAATTACCACAGCCTATATTTAGAAACTGAGACTTAAAATGAGCTGTCAAGGCTTCTGTAACTTTGTGACAACAGAACATTCCCCACCCCGGCCATGTCCAATCT
>OMNW01003512.1:27724-57978 GCA_900303245.1 Selene dorsalis
CTGTATCCATACATATATGTATCCATACATATATATGTATATATATATATATATGATTTCTTGATAATGGCATCTCGGTGGCACCTTTAAATAATTTATGAACAAGGTTCTGTGAAGGAAAACTATTACTGTACTTGCTGCAAATACTTCTGCACAATGTCACTCTTATTATTTTTATCTGAAGAGTTGTGATCATGCTGCGATACAGAGACTATGCTACATGAACCACAGCTATGTAGACGTACCCTAAAGCTTATTTTACAATTATAGCTTGGATTGACCACTCTGACCTTTGAGATTTGGAGAACACCGCCCTGAAAACAAATCTAAAGTACTCACTATATCATTTTGATTAACATGCAGAGGATACAGTTGTAGCGTTGTAATTTAGCCTTCGACTCTGTTTACATTGGCATTAATATGCCAGCAGCATACTTTGACTCAGTGAGAGGTCACTGTTGCATGCCCACTTCCCAGAGCAGCTGAATTACCATGTGGAAATATGCCACTTGTTAACTTGTGTGACTTTGGGTTTCATGCTGCTGTCAGAACCACAGACGCAAGACTCTGTCTGACGTTTTGTTATGTAGACAAAGAGAAGGGAAAAGAAGAGGGGGTGGGGGACATAGAAAGGAAAGAAAGAGGAGATGTTCACACACCCTGAAAGATTGAATTAGGAGTGTATTTGAGCTGATGGTTGTCAGTGTAGTCTTAGAGAGATACAGAATATGACAGAGAATAATAAATGGAATAATACACGATATGGTCTTCGTTGACATATTAACACATTTAAATATTTTATGGATTGTAAGATTGTAAAAACTGCAGATTGTGACTTTAAATCTTCCTTTAATGGTAAATGGTTTTTAATACTGAACTAAGGCAACCTTCCTACTTGTTTCATCCAAATCAATTGATGATAATCTAGTCACATATTGTCATGCTCCAGGCTCATTAGAATTAACAGTCATTGGAATTAACAATTATTTGCAGTGAAGTAATGAACACTGTATGGGTGAGCCTCGGAAACCTCAATAGTGCTCACTTAATAAAATAAAATGGGAGTAAAGCTGGAAAGAATTAACACATAAAATTAGTTTGATATTCATTTTAAAATCCCAAATCACCAGAGAAACTTTTTGATGAACACTAAAGTTGTAAAGTGAAAGTGTAAAACCTTAACAGCCCTGACTTTAATATGTTTGATGGAACTGTGGAGGTGGGATCCACACATCTGTGATTATGTGAAAAAAAGAAAGAAAAAAAAAAAAGAAGAAGACTGCAGCTTGGTCACCTGTTCACCCTGAGAGATCAGGTACAACATGTTATTACTCTCCCTATAGTGATTCCATACGGATTCACACCTTTTAATCCATTACAGCTTGCTGTCACCAAACATATTCAGTGTGAAATAGTGTGAAGTCCGTAACCTTCTGCGTTTCATAAATAAATCCTACCACGATGCCAATAAGCATTTCCAAGAGGAAGCAGTAAAGGCTTTTTTGAAGGCTGTTGAGGAGAAAGAGACAGTTACAGATATCAGTTTCAAAGAGGGGAAATATTTAGTTGGGATATGAGAAAAATGCTTTGTTTAAAGGTCCCATTAGTTATAATTGTGGTTTTAGGAACCAAAGACCATTTCAATATAGTTTACATCTCCTCTCTCAGGCTTCTCTGGAGCTGTGTTAACAACAAAGTGATAAGCCAATCAAATGACAGCAGGCAGATTTCAGGCCCTGAAGTTTGGATGTTCATGTGGCTGGATTGTGGGGCATTACAAGTGGTGACTGCTTCCTTGTGACATCATAACGTTACAGAAATCCTGACAACATTTTAGTGCTCAGTTTCCCAATACAGGCGTGTGTGCCTTTCTCAATGAACTGAGGCTTTGATACTTTCACAGTATTAATATGAAACCCAGACCTGCTTTATAATCAAAGAAAACATGGACATCTACCTTTTAACAATACAGGATCTTTAAACCAGTATTGATGTTTAGCTACTTAATTTAATTTTCTTTATAAACCTGCCATGCAGACGACAGAGACACGACTCCCTAGCACAATAAAACATGTTCAAAATGAACCTTTTAATGGAACATAATACGTGTAATTAGTGAATTTGCACGATCATGGTCCTTTTAGACCATTTCCACACTATTGTGAATAAAGAGAGTTCATCGTTTTATCTGTTTTGGGCTTCACACACTGTACCAGTTGAAAAGAAGCTGATGGACGCATTCAGTAAGAGCTGCCTTTACAAAGATGTTTGACATCAACAAATCACCAACCTTTACATTACTACTGTGTGGAAAAATTGAAGCCTCCTCATTCATCCAAATGAGGTCACAGTGTTGATAAAGCAGGGTTTGAAAACATCAAATGGGGAAAAAAAGTTTAACTTTTTGTGGTAGATTTATTTTGTAACCTTTTGTAAATTACTTTTTTAAAAGGCAACTCTCACAAGAGAGGATAAAAAGATTTTGTAACTGTGTTAACCTTCCATTTTTGTAAAATCCTGCCTGTCTACTTAAGAAGCTTAAAAAGCCAAATATTCATTCATATGCAATACTGTATAAGATGGTTTATTCTGTCTGTTTGGCTGTTTGGCACAATCTATTATAGTTATTTCTGCTTGAGAACATAAACACAATTAATTAATTAGCAATGCTTGAGCTAACAGACCAACAGCAGAAGCATCAGACCCCCTCCCACCAGATATTTCCTTGGTCATCCAAATGCACCATCACCACTGTTTGGCTCCCAGCAGGCACATCAACATCAACGTAACGTCTGAAAGGTGTTGCCTAACAACAAATAAATATAGCTAAGGGTCATTATAAGCTGCTGCAAATGTGACAACAGTCTTCTCAGGGGTGATGGTGGTCTGTAGCCGCTGGCCTCTTGATTGCTTGAGTTGGTTCTGGACTGAAACACTACAGTTTATGCCGCTGAGATCAGTCATATACAGTTTCCTCTCAAAAAAAAAAAAAAAAAAGACCTGAGGGTAGCAGACAATGTGGGATCAAAAGATAGAGGCAGTAAAAGTGACAGCAAGAGGATAAATACGGGGACAAAGACAGCAGCAGCAGCAGGATGAGATAGAGATACTGATTATTTTATGATCCAAAAGATGCTCAAAGAAAAGGCTGTGGAATCTTGGCCGGAGTCAGGACTGACAAGACGGGGGCAGCACACATTAAATTTGCAATAATTGGAAACACATACTTCATACAATGTTATCAGATAATTAAATCTCAAAACAATTGTGCCTCACATCGTCTTAACATGTCGGATTCAACATGTGAAATCGAAACTGCCACTCTGACGCACACAAAAGCCCGAGACGAGACGCCAAGCGCTTTATTTCCAGACATATCGCAGCATCAGGATTACAGGGAACAAGGGCAGCACTTATTCTTCATTTCAAGAGCTTTGTTTAATAATAGCCACTATATAACAAAGTAAGTGTGAAAAATGCACTTTATGGGCAGGAGCTGCTGTAAAGTTATATTTCCTGTTAAATTGAAATCCTGTTCCCTTGACATAATAGATAAGGCATCTGAAATCATAATAAGTCACTTTAACGGCTCATCAACTTTACAGTAGCTGCTGGGCTGTGCCCACTGCTCGACACTCTCATGGCCTGAGGGATGATGTTGGACCTGTCAAAAGTGCAGACACATGAGTGACGTCCCCGTGACAGCTATTATAACATTGCATCTCTCTTAAGCATTTCTCTCCACCACAGGTTTATGAAGATGAGCAGGGGGAAGAAAATGCATCACTTCTGAAAATACTCCCTCCTCTTTCCCTTGGTGGTTTTGCACAATAATTGTTTTTCCACACCCTTGGGCTAGTCATCAGTGTAGCTGCCACATCACCACATGATATTCACGATAATCCCATTAGGCTCTCCGCTGCACCATCTCGCAATCCAAAACTTTCCTGCAGAATGTGATCGGGTGCATACAGTGTTTTTAAATTTGTTGAATGCCTCTCCAATGTCTTGTCAGGGTGTGATCATTCTCCATTTTTTGCCGTCTTTATCTCCTCTTGTTTGGACTAGTGTAACCCTCTTTATACATGTCTGAGCCAACAGAGTCTACACAAAATACAACTCACCCGAAATGCAACAGCAAGACTTCTCAGCAAGCACGTAGCTCCCATTTAAACATGTCTTCACTGGCCTCCAGTAAATTCTAAAGATTTTGAAATCCTTGTTAATGGCAAAAGTAGGACACGTGTCTCTTTGGTTCCATGTGCAACAATTTCTGTTTGTAGTGTGATCTCTGTGTAAAGGGCCTCCACCTTAGCCATACCTGTTCATCTAAAAGATAATCAGGATACCCCTATCCCTGAGGTGTATGCCCAAAATGGAGGGGTAAGGGTAAGGAGAGGGCAGGAATAGTAATGGGTAAGTGAGTGCCAGCCAATTTTATTTGTTTTGACTGACCAGATGCTGCTTGCTGTCAATCATTGCAGCAATGCGTGCAGTGTCAGATTACTCGTCTCTTTCTTTTTTTTTTCCTCCTGCCCCGGGCTGACGTGGTGCGCTATGCGTGCCTGCGACGCGCATCCTTTGCGCATTTGTGTGTCCCCTTGCGCAAAATGGGGCCCACCATGGATTGTGGGGTCCTACGCACAGCACATGTTCTGCATGCTGGGAGGGGCGGGTCTGGTTCACAATCTCATCTGACAACCAAGGACCTTCTTTGTTTGGGCCACCACCCTTTGGACCAACCTTCCAGAGGAGATTCAACTGCCAAGCTCTTTAGCCTCTTTTAAATCCCTCTTATATGTACATATTTTTATAGATGTACTCTCTCAGGGCTTGGGGTCTGAATCTATTTCAAACTTCTTAAATCTATGGTCACACTTTCCTTTTATATCTCCTCTCAAATGGTGTAACCTTTAAGCTGTTTTTATTATTTAGTTTTTTATTGTTTGTGTTCAACTTTATCCTCTTATAAAGCTCATTGTAACTGACAATGATCTTTACATAAATAAAAAGCATCATTATCATTATTATTGTTATATATTGTTATTACTATATGTAACGACTTGAGGAAATAGTAAAGCAAGCGTGAATCCACACAGGCATTTTGATCGTACTGTGTGTATTCATATTACATCCATTCACTTGGCTTTAAATGGTCAAACAGTAAAGAGGTCATTTCCCTGCTCTACTGTTTATTGTGGAGGAAAAAGTGGAGTGGAGTGTGGAGTCCACAGTGGAGTGAAAGGACTGCTGTGCTTCGTTATTACTGTAACAGAAGTGATAGCACCGACCGCCGCTGCGTGGGACCCTCTCTTTGTAATACGAAAAGTATTATATATAAATTCATCTGAAGATTTAAATCCAATATCAGAAAACAATAACACCGCAGAGTTCATGCAGGCTGAGAAAATACCTGACTGATGTAAAAGCTTGATGAGCAATAAAAAAGTGCACCTGGGATATCATTTTTCACTGCCCTCATTACAGTTTTGACTTCATTCACCTGTACATAAATGAAACTAACCTAACAGGCTCAGAACTCTAGGTTCTTTTTTTGGTCTTTGTGTATTATCTGTTTTCATTTTTTTAAGTATAATTTGGAGTTTGGAGTTGGGAGTCTCCCAATGTTCAACCCTTTCTCCTGCCCTGCCCCCAGTTTGTAATTTCTCCTGCACACACATTCCTGCATGGGCATTATAGTGAGCTCCAGGTAAGTGTGGAGATGGAGTGAGGACCACCCTTTCTGCTACACTTAGAGAGAAGTACTTGTAACTTTCCCCACTAGATGACCCTTGATTCCATGTCCCACCTCAGATTCTTTAAGAAACAAAGTGAAACAATCAGCATTAAAACACACGACTAGTGAAGTGAGGGCTTTTTCATGGGTGCCATTTTAGATTAGTGTGTAGCTAGACTTTTTGACTTATGTCACTTTTCAAGTCTTTGAAAGGAAATTAGCCAGAGTTCAAAGCCATGTAAAGTCAAATACAGCAAATGTCGTTGGAAGCGTCGAAACATATCAGTTCCTGGTCCCTGTCTGGATCCCGGATCTGGTCCTGGTCCCGGTCCTGGTTCGGGACCGCGTTCCGGTCCTACAGGACGTTACAGGAACCGGGAGTAGGACCGGAACCCGAACCCGAACCGGGATAGGGACCGGGATCGGGATCGGGATCAGGACCGGGACCGGGACCAGACAGCAAGTTTAATGAGTGTGTTGGTCATGTAAAGTGTTAGGAAAACAGAAGAACACCTCCTTAAAGCTGTTCACTTGTGATAAGATCACCTCAGACATATAGTGTACCAGGACTGAACAGGCCTTTATGTGGTTAGTACTGTACTTAGTACTGTACTGACAGTAGGGGGCAGCAGAGAGCAAAAAGGGTGTGTATCCAGGATACACACAGAATAAGTTTTTCCACAAATTTTCCCTTATTGGCATCTTTCTGACGACCACTCTGAAACTTGGAGAAAAGCATAAAAAAAGCCTCTAGAACCCATTACAATGAAAATATGCTGAGGACCGGCCTACATGTCCTCACTTTACAAAATGGTCCTCACTCCAAAGGTTTAAAATTCACACCTGTCCTCACAATGATAGGAGTACAAACACACACACACACATCCTCTGAAGGGTGATGGCTCCTCAATCATAACACAGACACCCACTGACACAGTATGGAAGGCTCATTAAAAGTCATTTTGTTTACATCCTTGTATTTATTGTATAAATTTGTGGGGAAAGAAAGAATCTATATTTTGGGTTAAAATGTAAGTTTTCTGTATTAAAATATTAAAACAAAAAAAACAAAAAAAAAACATGACCTATGGCTTTGACCTATGAGTTGTGTATTTACATTATCCCAAATGTTTCCATCAGTTTTCAAACCAAGAGGAATCCCCAGTTTTTAACCGATTTTAAGTCACATTTTTAATCTTGGTTGTTATAACTATAACCACAGAAACAATTTCAGTCAAGTCTGGATCTTAAGTTTTTTAAGGGAATAAACTGCAAATATTGGCCATGACTCAGCTGCCAGCCCCTCCAGGGCATCCTGCGTCTGAACATGAGAGTCAAAGAAACATTGATTGATTTTTTGCGGTGAAACTGCTTTTTCCCATTGGTCCCTTTGTTTTTAATGAGAGGACCTGTGAATAATCCTAGCAGCACCAAAACCTTCTGTTCAGTTGACCCTGAGTAATACTAATCGGAAGAAGGTGGTGGAACGGTAAAATAATAGTTCCCATGATCCCACCCTACTTAACATCACCAAATGTTGTCTTTTGTTAACATGTGGAATTAGATTTACGTTTTGTGCATTTACATGATGTTGTTTACTGGTCATGTATGATCACAGTGTGTTTGTCTTGAGATTGTGTGCTCAATAACTCTGTTTTTAATCTGTTGCCTTTGTCTGTGTTGAGCCCTGAGGGGTTGAAGGAGCTCTGTTTGTAAGAAGCTATTACATTTCATCTTTATGGATAAGGATTGATGCATATGGCCGAGGTTACCGCGATAATAAATGCAAGACCTCTCACACACATCTCAGCTGATGCCGACTCACCTTTTCCTCTGACTCCGGCGATGAAAACACAGAAGGTCTTCACCCCACTTCCTCCTCCTGGCTCCTTTGAGAATGCAGATCTGTTATCGCCAGCAATGGGAACAGGTCCAGCTCTTGGCAAATACCTTTTAGGGAGAGATAGAGGTGAGGATATCTTCCTATTCTTCAAAGCCGAGGCGAGTGGCAAGAACCCAACATCAAGGAAGAAAGATTGTGCTACTCACAGTCTCTCAAGAAACCAGTGGCCCATGGCTCTTGTCACCATGGTTCACCCTGACAGCAATGGGAAGGTCAGGATGATATAACTTCGGTCCACTGGTCTCAAGCTCAAATAGTGCTTTTGTGATCAATTCGAGGCATTTCAGCAACTCCTTGTGGCTGCTTTGAGCTTTAATTGATATCATTCTCTGTTGGTCATTTATGAGCTGACGGGTATGGCCATAATTGAAGACCTGTAATTTTGTCTTGAAATCTTTCACAAGGTGCATCGGAACTCTCCCTAATGAAATTAGCTATCTGTGAGTTTTGCTGTTGCTACATTGCCAATGTTAGCAGCTGTTTATTTACCAGTCTAGAGGAAACATTGTGTACATCAGTCTCCATTCCTTTACTCAAGAAAAACTGTCTCCAGAGGTAGAAAAGAAATCAAATGTCTTTTTCTTGTTTTCTTTTACTGAAGTTAGTATGCTAACCAGATACTGATACAGCTAACTAGCATCACCTTCCCATATCCACTCACTGTAGCCTCCAATCTGTCTTGAAGATATAGCATTGTATAGTATAACTACTTATTATTATCACTTATAAAGCCAAAGATGGCTAAATCTCAACACCATCTGTAGACCTTAGGCTATACATACAATGGTATCTGTAATGGCTGATTTAAATGCTTTTGTTATGGAAATAGACGGAGGCGTAATTTTTTGGTTTTTATTATTTGTGAATGATTTCATAAACCTTTTCCTGCCACATGTTATTCAGCAGTCCACCTAATTATCTTGTACCAATCCAGTATTGACACATGAAAAAGAATCTTTCGTGTGTTACTTTCAGTTTTACAGCTCTCAAACAGGAAAACCAGTGTAAGAAAGCTATTTGACAGAAATAAGGAAGTCAATCATCTTTACTTCAGTTCTGAGCAGTTATTACAACTTTTCAGTGCTTACTACAGCCACGACAGATTTTTGAGTATCCAGCTTTGGTGTTTGTGCACGTTAACATCATATCCTAGCGCAGGTGCAGGCGATCAAAAAACACACGTCCTATGTCACAGATGTCACACAGTCAACTAAAGATGCCCTCCATTCAGAATCCATAAACTGCACCAACACAATCCTGTATCACCGCTGTGTATTTTCATCCATCTATCCCTCGTCCTACATGGTGGCAGTGGCCGGCAGACAGCGGTCAAAAGGTGAGGACATGTTGTGGCTTTCACCCCGTGGCTAAATATGAGATGAATGAGCCGTACTTGCAATGCGATCAGCGTTTAACAGTGCCAAACCATCAAGAAAAGATTTTAAAATTGCCGCAGTTTGTATGGAGTGAACATCACAGGCGCCTGCGCTAATAAGACGCAGTGATCAGAAACCATGATACTGGTATTCATCATGGAAACAGGGATATGAATAACCAGGTTTCTCAGTATGCATGTAAACGCAGTATCCTGAATATGATCATAAACAGGATATTGCTCATAGCCGAGATACTCAAGTCCATGTAAACACACTGAGTAGTACTACTAAGTATGGTTGTGTGTTTTGTCAAATTCTGACAATCATCGTAGAGCAGTTTAAGTTTGTGTTATGGGGCCATTTCGTTTACATTTACACCCATCAAGCACTTCATCAGGAACACCTGCACTCCTGTTTAGTTGTGCAATTAATCAATCATGTGGCAGCAGTGCACAAAATCCTGCGAATACAGGTTAGTTTATGTTCTCATCAAGCATCATGTTTCCTCAGTGATTTTGACCACGCTGTGACTGTTGGTGCCAAATTGGCTGGTTTTGTTATTTGTGAAAGTAATGATCTCCTGGGATTTTGATGTACAGAACTTCGGTGATTTTTTATTTATTTATTTATTTTTTCCAAAATGATGCCAAAGATGAGCAGGATTACTGGAGAAGGACCAGAAATGCTACAGTAATTCAGCTGTGGTGAGCAGAAAAACTCTCAGAATGCACTACACATTGAACCTTGATGGGCAACAGCAGCAGAAGACCATGTTAGGTTCCACGTCTGTCAGCCAAGAACAGAAAATGAGGCTGCAATGGACACAGGCTCACCAACACCAACACTGGACAGCCCTGGTCTGAAGAACCTGGATTTCTGCTGAGGCAGCAGATGGTAGGGTCAGAGTCTGGCACCAACAGCATGAATCCATGGATCCAACCTAGCGTCCATAGCCAAAAGTGCATGTAGGGATTTGAATGTGCCAATTGGATCAACAACATTTGGAGAGAAGTTTCTCCTCTGTGATGAGGATTTGAAACTGGCTGAGATCTACAGTGGCCCAGGAGAGAGTTCCAGATCTGGCCCTGCAGACCACTCAGGGCGATCTGACTTCAAAGCTGTCATTTGAGAAGATCGCAGATGTCCATGCCAGCCAAAGAAAAGATGCCTTCTGTTGCACAGGTATGGTATGCATGGAGTTAGGCAGTAATATTCTCACTGTTGATCATGAGTTAGAATCTAGGGAACCCCTATCGTGAGAACTGAGTCAAACTAGTGGCAGAGACAGTTAAAGAAGAACAAGATGAAGAAGAGGAAGTAGTGTAAGGTTGAAAAGGAAGATGGCAGCAGAAAAAGCTACAACCTAAAAGAGGTTGAACGATGAAGAACATGGCATTGCTTTTCAACGGAGGTGGCAGCCAAGCTAACCCAAGGACATTAAAAGCAACACACTGGTGACTGTATTTCTGTCAAACAGGTAAATGGGGCAGCTGTTTCATCAATATTGTGCTGTGCTTCACTGCTGTGTTCCAGTCTTGTTTATGTGAGTGGTGAACCAACAGAGCACTCGGGTATTTTTGGGGCATGGTTTTGCGTATCAGAAGACATGGGACTGGATTTTGGTATCTCCATGCTCAGATATTGAAAATCTGGCAAACTACTACTACTACTGCAGCTTTAAGTGATCAACATCACAAAAGCCTAAACAGAAAGCCTTTTGAAAAATTTGCATAGGCTACTTGAAATATTGTTTAATGCAACACAAATCAGACAGTGTTGTATGTTTCTTCCTGCTCTGATTTGTTCATCTGCTGTATGAAATCAGCCCTAGATTTCCTTTACAGCTAACTTTCAGGCAGAGGGCTTATTTGCTTCAAATCCTTGATAGCACCTTAGTGGGTGGTGGGTTAATGGCTACTTTATATCAACAGAGTACCAGGGTCTCAGTACTTATATGAGGATACAGTGGATAACAATCATAAAAAAAAGAAAGTGTGACCTTTTTGCAGTTAGAGCACATTAACAGATATGAAGTATGTGGGTGTTGCATCTGTGCTTAGATTTTGGGAGATGGGTATCTTCCATTTACTTGCCTCCACAGGCTTGTCTATTCTCCCAACACCCTCTCTGCACCGAGTTTAAATCATATGTCCAGAACTGCCCCATGCTCCATGAAGGACCATTATTATATTATATATGTAAACTTTTCTTCTAAGGAAATGTGTGATTTAGAGTCTTTTACAATTTTGCAAGTTTTATGACTAAAAAAACAGCCAATAACCAGTTTCATCTGTCAGGTTCTGATCAGGTTTGACCTGTTTTCACAAGTACATTCTTAAGAGAAATTTCCCTTCAAACTAAACCTGTTGCTGCTTTGTTCTTCTCCTCTCCCTGACCTTGTTGTTGTTATCGTTTCTCATCTTTCAGATCCTGATAAATATCTCTTTCAGCATTCTCTCCTTTCACGGCCTGTCGCTGACACTCAGACACGAAAGTGCGAGCTGTGAGAGACGGTGCATCGACTCTTTTGTGCGTCCCGCCCACAGAATTTACACACACAGATGAGTTTTTCCTCCTCTCCCTGTCCCCGCTTGTCTTTCACTGCCGCTCATAATCATTTGTTTAGAATTCCACATATCCCACGCTGACATCTGTCACATGCAATCACTCCTCTGTCTGATATCTCGCAGCACTAAGCACTTCAGACATCCCATCAGATTCTTGTCAACTTTACTTTTACCTGCAGTTTGTCATCACAAGAATTGGAGCACATGTTCTGTAGCTTCCCAGCTTTCCCTTTGGATTTCACTCCAGGTTACATTTTCCTGGCAAATAGCAAAAAATCTATTCAAACTTCAAGTGGGGCACTTACTAACAAGCTATGGACTCTAGAGGGACAGGGGCCAAAATCTTTATAAAGACCTCTTGTGGGATGTCCCAGTGGCTGAGGTGTAATTGTAGATGTCGAAGGTACAAATTCAGCTTTAGACCTTTGATGCCCTATCTCCCCATTTCCCTTTACATTTCTACAGACTGTGAACTGTGTAATAAAAGAGAAAAGCCATGAAAATGATCTTTAAAAGGCCACTGCTCCAGAAGTGCTTGCAGGTCATGAAGATATGAACCTCCCTCAGAGGAAAGTAATACAATTTTTAGCCTGATAAACGGTGAAGATGTCTGCTGCTTGTTCAAGAGGTTTGTCCATCCAACAAAGGAAAGTCTCAACATGTACAGATTGCTGTGAAACAGATGAGATTTAATGATCCCCAGAGGATCATTCTTGATGATGTATATGACCCTTCCTGACCTTCTCTAGAACACACTGTCAGGATAAAATTCCAAAGCATATAAGACTGTAAAAGATACATTCTCTCTCTTGCTCCCCAGAAGATGCAACCTTTACTGTTTATCCCAATGGGGTAAAACACTTTAATATTAATAACCACATGGCCAGTACTACTGTGCAAATTTGCACTTACCGAGAGAACCGAGTTCAATTCACACAGATTAACATAAACCAGTTCTTGTTTGAGGTAAATTATGAATCCCCCAAAACGAACAAGTTCAGTGACAAACCTCGGATCCATCCCAGCCCCCAATCACTGCCACATTACTGTGCAATACCACAGAATCACAGACAGGTTACTGAGATCAAGAGAAAGCAATCTTGTACATAATTATCAACCCACAAAGAAGAAAGCTCCCCCTTCCACTCTGTTGTGTGCGTTTTAGCGTCTTTTAGCTCTTTGTTTAGACGTATAGCCCACTTGTTTACTTTTGTTTTGTCACGGCTTCCATTAACACCATTTTCAGTGGACCTTTGTTCAGCTCGGTTTGTAAGAAATGAAGCCACCATTAAAAGACATTAAACTGATATGATAGGTGCCAACTGCATTATTGCATACTGTAACTGCATATAAAGTTACAAATTTAACAGCCCCAACTTGTAGGAGGCTACTGGGCAAAAGATGTAAAGTCTTAATTGTTTTTAACTAGTTAAGTACTAAAAACAATGAATAATTTCCAACTACATACGCATAATACACAGGGTGAACATGAATTCCCTTTTATCCACTTAAAAATGCTTGTTACACCCAACTTTGAAAAAATGATAGAATATGAACATGGGGTTATTATAACTATTATTCTTATTTCTGTGCTCATGTTGCAGGAAGTCCTGCAGTAAGGAGGGCTGTGCGGTATGAGTCTGAGAATAAGCATCCAGCTCCTCCTCCCACAGTATTTCCTTTGTTTGTTTGGGTTGCTGCAGGTCCACCTATGGAAGCTGGCTCAAGAATGCAACACTTTCGACAGGCCCGGCTGAATAGGTGGGGGTGTTGGGTGGGGTTTACAGGAAAAAACATGCAACAGCCCGGTCTGTGACTTTGTGTAAAGTTTTATCTGAGCCACAGGTGGACAATTTTTTTTACTCTGTTATAACCACATGAGAGACTCATGTAATGCATCATACAATCTGTCACCATGAGCAGACTCTGTTTAAGTCTTATGTCTGGGTAACACCAAACACATGACGTCAGCCTTTTCCCACAGCATGGAATATTATGATCACACAAAGTCTGACTTTTTACTTTCTTCCAGTCCAGACCTGCATCTTAACCTCACAGCAGCTAATGCATTCATGACGTGTCGCTACAGTAGTTGTGACCCCCCCCTTCTTACTCACTCGTCTGCTCTGATTCCTGCCTGTTTGTACAGTATGTAACAGGAAAGCTGAGGTGTGTCTTTTATGTTTTTTTGGCGAAGCTGTGACTCACTGTGTTACTGTGGATCCTGAACAGCTGCTTTATAGATACACAAACAATAGATCTGCACTCACAGGTGACAAAGTGTTTCCTAAGATATTAACACGTTACATTTTTCTCACTGCAAGGCATTGTGATAAAATGTTAGATATCTCCACTCTTTTTTTAAGTTGATAATTATTTGATTTTATAGACTTGATTTAAAGATATTCACACACACACACACACACTCATACACACAATGTATGCAATCTATAAATATGATTTTTACCGGCTAATACATGTTTTAATACTTCTGTAGCATTTATTATAACTCAATAAGATCAAAGTGGATGTGAGGGGACTATTGATCCATTTGTAATTAAATTATTAGCATTTATGAGCATAAACTCATAAACTAAAGGCTTTATACATCCATACATTTTAGCAGCCTGAAGCCTCTGGAGTCATCCCTTTCAGCATCTGTTGCTATGTTTTACATTTAATTTAAAACAATGTACTCCTTATGCACTACATATGCACTTGGAGTCCAGAGGTCCAAGCTATATTAAGAGCACCTGTTCACCTACTTATTCATGCAGCTATCCAGCAGCAGTGCATAATATCTTGCCGATATGGGTCAGGAACTTCAGTTAATATTTACATCAAAACATCAGATTGAGAAGAAAAACTGATCTCAGTGACTCTGACTGTTGTGTAATAGTTGGTGTCAGACAGGCTGATTTGAGTTTTTCTGAAACTGCAACAGCTTCTAAAGTTTACACCGAGAGCAGGGAGAAAATCAAATCATTCAGCGAGCAGCAGCTCTGTGGATGGAGACTTGCTTTTCATGTACTAATACTGAAATCTGATCCTGGTTCAGTTTTGAGTTTGATGGTTTTGTGACACTAAAACCCTGTGCAGTAGTTTATCAAACTGTGAGAGGATTTTGATTTTACTGCTCTGGAAGGTTGTCACAGTCGCAGCGATTCTGTCTCTTGTTGGGAGGATTCTGAGTAAACTGTTACAATGGTGCATTTACAATGCAGATCTAATCCATGATCTAATGTATAAAGCAATGAGACTGTGTGTGTCTCATGTTAAGTTAATAACGCAACCTTAGAGGACAGTCCTTTTGGTTTGATGTATATGTTTTGTCAATGCACATTTTTATCTAGATTGTGCCCAGATGTTCTATCTCTATGCACATTTACTTATGCACATACATGCATACAGGCACTGTGCATATATACAGTACATGTATGTAACACATATCCCTGTTCATTTCCTATGGAAAGTCTCAAACCATTGCTGACGCATTTTGGGTAGTCAGCCCAGTCGTTTGAGCAGTCGTGGTGCGTCCAAAAGTTGACCACAATTCAACTTTATGCAAATAAATCCATCAAACACGAAGACACTGTCTCATGGGGAGCATAATGGAGAACAACTCAGGGGAGCTCTGTTGGTGTTTTATGGTGTTTGTCCAATTTTTGTGCCTCTTCAGTCAACACGCCCATCTGTGTTGTTGCCTACTAAAACGTCCGTTTTGGAGAGGGCACCGTGTCTGTCAAGAAATCTCGGTGACACTAGTGGATTCTAGGGATTAGGCTGCATGACAGTTTGTTTTGGTCTGTTTCCTTTCCTCCCTGGTTCTTTCCTGGTTGTCAGACTGGCTTCTTGTGGTTGGAGACTGTTTAAGCTGAAAGGTTTCAAGATGGCCTCTCTTTCTAGTTGTGTCATAAACCCCTCACTCATTCACCCCTGAAGAGGATGACATAGTGAGCTCATCAGTAACGTTTTGGACGCTACTCTGGGGATTTTCTCCATGTGTTTTTCTGAGTGCAATGCATGATGGTATATGTTGCTTTGTTGGTGTCCATCAGATGTTCACTGATTTTCACTATGCATTCTGGGAGCTCACTATATAGGGTAGAATTCTCACTGTACATTCAGAAAGCACTACAATATAGTCAATATAGTACACTAAACAGGGAGGATAGAGTTGTTTTAGACACTACTCCTTGCATCCCACATCTACACTACACTACAGAAATATGTCCTGGTTGGGTTCATTTATCCTCAATACATTTGTTTCTGTCAGTGGTTATTGTGTGGACAGTGTTTGAGCTAATAAGTAATACCAGGTAAGCGTCCACTTGCTATGTCTGCTGCACATACCTATACATACCTACACACACACATTTATTTGTGCAGTGCACAAAACAAAAATACCCCAAGTTGTACTAAACAAACTGTATGCCAGTATTTGAATGGAATAGACACACTGTTCAAGCAGACAGGGCTTCTTAACATAGCAATCTCAAATCTGTTTTGTGATCTTTGGCCATATATGGTAAGAGCTGGATTCAGTGGTATCAGTGAGTCAGTGGCCCAGTCAGTGTTGTGTTACCTCAGTTGGGGGTAGACTGACTTAAAGATGCAATCTTGAGAATTTTTTTTCATTTTAACTATGATCCAGTTTAGGAGAACATTTTCAGTTTTGGTGATGGGAATACTTTTAGAAAACCTGTAAAATTTTGGATGATGAAAAATATAAGTGCATAACTAAAAATCTCAAATAAAAGGCATCTGTCATTTAACTAACTGCAGCAGCGATAATAAACAGCTGTAAAGAGCGCTGACGTGGTCAGCAAATTAGTTAAGCTACCCATTATTTTACTACTTTAAACTTTGACCTAAACTCAGCATATGATTATATCTAATACTGGATTTCCCTCATATCACTTATTAATTTAATCGTCTGTGTTCAAATGCCTACAGCACAAAATATCAGTTGAATTTTGAGTAAGTGCAGGGGAAAAAAATCAGCACTTAATCTGTCCGATTAGGCATTGATCATTCTGTCAGTAATGTTGAGATCTGCAGGGCCGGTGATGTTTGTTAGCAAGCCACACAGCATTGGAGGCCGTGTCTCTCTTCATTCAATTAAACCACGCTCACCATGTGCACTGAGAGAATAATTGCATTTTCATGTTCCATTATTCATAATTTTCTCCAAAAGGGGAAAAAAAAAACCTTGATGCTAATCAGGTTGAAATAAACATGATCAAATAAGTGGCAGAATGTATTGTAGTGTGGAGAAGACATTACAATAATGAGCGTGACACTTGGGAGTAAGAGTGAATCAGCCGGGTGCTCGCCCAGTGCTCATTTGTGCACTTCAGAGACCCCGACGATGTCTGCTGGATCAGCCACTCCAATCTGAACTCCCATTGGTCACATGGCACTTATCTCAAAGAGGATTATCATTAACCTCTGCATACTGGACCCTTTCCCAGCCAGACTCCCTCTCCCCCATCTCCACCTAATTATCCCCGAGTTTAATTGGCTAAATAAATCACTGTTTTGCCTTAACAACTTTGGTGTAGGGTGCATATTGTGGACTTAATGGGCAAATAAGCATATTGAATTCACTGCCATTGTGGACAGATTTAAGAAACAGCTGGGTTTGCCAAGTTTGGATGTTGTAGTTGTGTGCCGAAGTTCCACCTAGCTTGGATTTTCACAGGTTACTGTACAGATGAGGCTTTTTTGGATCGGTCCAGCAAACTACATTGCACCTAATGTACTTACATTACTGAAGCTGAGGGAAGAACTGTTTTTAATACAGTAAGGATTGACCACATTCATTTACATATAGTTTTTCTGTTTATGCTACACTTAAGGTACTAAGGTTTTATTAGACTCCTTTTGAACTCTGTGACAACTAGCCTGGTCTCTATGGCTAAGTTCCTCCATCATGGCAACTGTTCAGTTATTAAGTATCAAGTCTCCAAAATTAAGGGCATGACTGCCACAAAGTCTGGGCTCCACAGATGCTCCACCCTTTTTTTGGATTATTAGCGATTTAGGCGGGATCAAGAGCTGCCAAGGTGACAACAGTGGAGCAGCTCGCTCTGAACTTCAAAATCTTCATCAGCCACCATTGGGTGACGTCACTGAGTTACATCCATCGTTATTTCCTCTCTCTGTACTGCAGTTTGGAAACCAATGAATATAAACATAAACCAAAAGTTCATCAAAGTTTGGTGCTCAGTTTTTGTCAGGAATCCTTCATCTCACAGCAAAATCCAACCAGGGAGTAGGTCTAGGTCTAGGTCTAGGTAAGAAAACAAAAACAAAACATAGCTTCAGTAACAACAGAAGACTACACGTGTCATACAGCAGAACTATCCTTTCACCGTGATCCTGCAATCACACGTTTGATAGTGCACATGCAGAGGATTAGAGATAAAAGAAACCTTTTAGGCTCTGAAAAGATTCTTGGATCATGTAGATATATTGTTGCACTGCTGAGAAATATAAGTTTATTAGAAGCTAGGTGTGCACCAAGCAAATAGAAAGTGGTAAATACATTGTCAGGCATGAACCTGGATTTCCAAGGGTGAGACTGGAGGCTCAAATCTCGTCTCATTTCTCCCCCGCAGTACTTTAAATGCTGTGAATAGCCCGTTACCTGCAGCTCTGGCACTTGGGTTAGACGCAACCTGTGGTGTATCTCTGAAATACCTCCCTAGATCTGTCACAGATGAAACCCATGTTTAATAAAAGGTAGTGTGTTGTCAGCTCATAACCAGAGAGAGGGTTTCACACCATAACGGCTT
Source organism: Selene dorsalis (assembly GCA_900303245.1). Taxonomy (NCBI): domain Eukaryota; kingdom Metazoa; phylum Chordata; class Actinopteri; order Carangiformes; family Carangidae; genus Selene; species Selene dorsalis. The sequence goes on from OMNW01003512.1 coordinate 46,108, forward strand.
ATCCAGGAGGATTTTCCTGCTTTCTATGCATCTGCTTAAGATTTCCTTCAAGACGGAGATTTTTCTCTTTTTCTCGTCTCTTTGTGAGTCAGGAAGTCCAAACGCTTAGACGAACAGCAGTTGTGTTCTGTGTGGGAGTGTATGTTAGGGAGTAAATTGCTTTGACACATTCTTTACCAACTATTTCTTTGTGATAGAAACCAATGAATAAAAATCAGAAGCTATTTGCTGTCCAGAAGTGAATGGTGAAGGACAGAAGAGGCTCTTATAATCCATGTAATGGGTTATTGACTTTGACCCCAGGGGGAATATATTTGCAGACATAGGATGACACTTTTTTTTACTTACACTACAGTTCAAGCAATAAAACAATCCAAATGCCTCTACACCTCTATTTTCTCACCTTTACTCATTCATTTATGATTCTGTCACAAGTGCAGATAAGCCATTCTGGTGGAGAGGACTACACAGTGGATATTGTACCTATTAAACTGCAGAAAAACGGGCCTCTGCTATAGTTCTACTACAACTACTGCCTCAGCCACCAGCTAAGTGTATGTGTTGAGAGAAGAACACTGTGTTTGGTGGTGTAGGCAATAACTCATTCTTGGCATTCTATATTATTTTTTTTACACTATCACATAAATTTGCACAACACTGCTTATCTGCTCTATATTCAGACACATACAAATAGGTGCATTTTGCAACCTGGTAAAGTGACTTTTAAATTTAAAACAGCATATACATTATAAATGCCACCTGGATTAGACCAAATATATCTACCCAATGTCTTTTTGCCTTTAATTGATAGGACAGTTGAGGGAGGCAGGAAATGGGGAGGCAGAGAGAGGGGGAATGACATGGTCACACAAAGGGCCGCCAGATTCAGGATTGGAACCAGGGCCGGGTGCAGCAAGGACTGTAGCCTCTGCATATGGGGTGCCTGTTCAACCCACTGAGCTATACGACGCCCCAACAAACATTTTTTTAATGATTTTGTTTGGGCTTCTGGTGAAGGTTAGGGGGCAGATGTTTGTCTTGGTTAAACAGACTAAAGTCTACAGCTTCACTGTATTGCCGTCACTAGACACAATGATACTTACTTCAGCATGCTAAGCCCACAATGACTGCTGCTGCTGTGGAGGACTTCTATCGCACCTTCACACACACCTTTGGACCTCGGAGATTAAACGAGGAGATGAAGACAGTTTTGGACTGAGACCAGGCAGCTGAAGGGGGCAGTTATGCTAGCAGGGGAGAGATGCAGGTTCAGCCCCCTGATACAGAATTAGCATAAACACACAACAGTGTCGGCGGACCCGGGTTGTTACAGCTCGTTCAGAGTTTGTGACAGTGACGGACAGGATTCATATTTCAGAGGAGGGACGTAAAAATTCAAAAAACAATTCTAATTGGACACAAAATTAGGAATGCCCTTGAGCATCAGATGATTGTTATGCATCTATTTCTATAGTGATGATCCAAGACTCTGAGGGGGCCCAAGCAAAGAAGCTGACACTAACATTCCCCAAACACCTCACATGCAGACACTGGCTATAAAGTATAATCTGTCAGTGTGCACACTTATACTGGGAGGTTTAAGGGGGGTTATGGTCGTCACTGTGAAATATACCAGTATAAGGGGACATCAGGGGACCATGTTTCCCCTTGGGAGCCCCAAGCATTTCCTCATACTTGAACAAAACTTGAATGTAGTGATGACATACTTAATTGAATCAAAACCAGACTCTAAACACCGCTTTAGAGGAAGTATATATGAATATGTAAGTGAGGAGGGACTGGCAGAGTTGTGGGTGTCTAAACATAAAGCGAGGGACCTAGTGAATATACAATGCAAATGATGAGTAAAACCCTCTTTTGTGAGGATTCTAAAATTACAATGCTGAAGTCTCCAACCAAGATGCAGAAATTAAAGCCTTGCTCAGAGCGTGCTGCCGGTGCCCACACAGCTGCGAGACAGTGTCCGTATGGAAATAGAAATCACCTGTGGACAGCCGTTTGCCAGCTATTCTCCGAGGTTGAATAGTATTTATGATACAGCGGATTGCCACAGTCAAAATCCCATGTCAAAGTTTGCTTTAATTAAACAAAACAGGTGTTGCTGTGCATGAGACAGATAACAGAATCATCAACCACATTTGCAAAACAATGCACATGATGCGACAGATTTGTCCATCATTTAAAAGACTTTGCATAATTATGCTCCCGTTGAATAATTCTCCATAATTACTCATGCACTAATGCTCAGCAAGAATACAGCAGCGTGCAGGAAAGTGTCGGTAAGAAAAGTATACTATTTGCTACTGTCCGGTCCTTTTAACCTCCGATTTGAAAGGCCACATGTATTTAAATCCGCATTGTGCTGTCAAAAATTCTCATTTGGAAATTACATTGTTGAACAAAAGGCAGGGAATGATATCAAATCAACTAATGCAAAAGAACCTATTAACACTGAGGCGAGGCGAAACAAGGTGGCAGGTTGGTCATCGGCGTTTATTCAGCATGAGCGCACATAAGGAGCCAAAACATGGTTGATTTTCTTCTTTCTTTTTATTCGCTTTATGCTCTACAACCTGAGAGCCATTCATTATCTACTTGAAATCTGCAATAATTCAGACTGAAGTTGTGGAGGTGTGGAGGTCTAAGTTTTTCTTCAAGCTGCAAACTTGTGATTAAACTTGCTCTGTAAGGTAAAGGATGTATTCAGATCCATTTGGCCTGGAGAACCTGCTTAAGCCATGGTCAAGCTCCAGTCAGTTCTTGGCAGCCCCACAGGGCCCACGAGGTCTGGCTGGGGTGTTATGAGCTCCGGCAATGTCAATTTCTGATTCCTGTCTGGGAAAGGTAGAAGCAGACATCCCTGTTTTTTTTTTTTGTTGCTTTTTTTTTTCCTTTGAGCAGGTGCCAACACCTGAAAGTAAACAACATACAGAGGGCAGCAGGGTCAGAGCAGCGTCTGGACTTAGCCTCTCCCCACAGACCAAGCCTGTCAGAGCCTGGATCTGGCCTGTCTGGAGCGCTGAGAGGAGCTGAGCCACCATGGCACACGGGCTTGACACCACGTCAAGCACCAGGGCAGCTACTGTCACCGAGATGGGGGTGTGTTGGGGTGGGGGGGGGTTGCTTCCTGAATCCCAGGCTCAGTTTCAGCATTCAAACCCCGTACAAGCAGGGCTCGTGTTTTGGAATCCCCACCAGTCAAAGGCCAACCGCCGCTTTGTGGGGGCTAAAGGGGCCGACCAAACCAACCCATAATCCCTCGCTCAAAATTTATAGGCGCTGAAAGAGGACGGGGGGGGGCCTGCGCTGGCTCACAGGCAGGTGCCCGGGCATATCAAGGTTGGGGACATCCAGAACACTGTATCAGCAATATCATTTGTAGCCCCGCAGGTGCCCTCCCATACCGCAAACTGCTGTGGAGGCACGCAGGGCTGAAATAACAGTGGCTGAGTTCCTGCTGCAGAGCAGAGAAACAAAATACACTGTCAAAATAGTCAGTATCACTATCACAGTTACGGCAATCCATAAAACATATGAAGAGCGAGCGGTGGCTGCTCTGAATAGACAGGGACACCGCTGGCAGAATAGAAATCACATGAATGTTTCTCTTCAGTTATTCACACGACATCACCTGTAAACATAGTTCTGAATATCTCCCCTCTTCATATCTGTCAGCGCTACAAGCAGACACACACATTCTGATCCACCTCGAGATGTCATTTGCCATCTCATACACCTCTGTGGCAGCAGTGTTAATATGTCGTGCACCAATTTTACTTGTTTTAAACATAACATATTTCACAGGCTTGACTTTTTCTGTGCTCACAAAACGATGCTGCTGTTGTAAATTCTGTTGCCCTCCCTGGACGCAAACAAAAGAAAACAAAAAATCAATCAACTTGAGTAAAAACAGAAACTTAGTTTGGGTGGCTGAATCTGCCAAGAAATGACAAAGTAAGTGCTAACTAACACACATCACCAGTCATTGTGCATTTTAAAGGGAAGCTATGCAAGTCCAGTGGCTTTTTTGCTGTTTTTGTTGCTTTTTTCTCTACGGAGCTCCCCCTCTGGTTTTGGAGTGCATATTTTCAACACTGTCATAAACACTCACAGCTACCCCCCCCTGGGCCATGTACGTTTGTTTTCAACAAAGCTGGCGAGAAGGCAATCTGTGGAGTGATGTCTACTGAGGTGGGTAATGTTATGTGTATATTTGTGTAGTCTTGTCTGTCATAAACAACGGATTAATGGGCGTGTTTGTGTCGTAGTGCCGTAAAGAAGTCCATGTTTCTCACGAGACGAGATCTGGGGCACCAGGTCAGAGGCGCTGATAACAAGGCTTTTAACCCTTTAAAACTAAAATACCATTACAGGAGGAATTTAATTCTGCCAGTGCTTCTCTTGTGTTGAGTTTTAAAAATGCAGCTTATTTTTGCGCTTTCTGTCAGCATCACATCGCGCTCTCAGTTTGCCCAATCAGCACCAAGTTAGGCTAGACACCGGGACAGAGGCACTGATCTTGTAAGGTTGGTTTTCAGCCAAGAGACACTAGGTGGAAGACAGAGAGCCTCCATTCTCCCTGTAACAAGTTACAAGTCATTTATCTAACCATCACAATTACTCTGAAGCTGTTTAATTAAGGTAAAAATGTAGCACAGTTAAGCTAAAAATCCTGCATAGTTCCTCTTTAACCTAAAACCCCACCCAGGAGTTTTTCAGCGCCACTTGGGGTAACTACCCTGAGGCAGGGACTCATTTAGCCCTCATAAAGGTTCCAGGAGATCGTTCTTCGGCTGCGGTTCCTGCTTTGGAGACACACACCAACCGCCCCAGTCCCGTAAAATTACCCCGAAAGTTCCTCCGGTGGAGATGCCCCTAATGATATTTTACTGGATATAGCTCATTTAGGAGCTTCAGTGGTTTATGGGCTGTATGATACAAAATTTCTGACACAAACCAATAACAAAAACTTTCTCTTGAAAAACTCTACATGTATTAGTATTCAGAAGGAAAGAGCCAGTGCAAAATGACAAGCTCCTCTGTGTCTCATTCAGTCAGTGAGGTGCAAAACACAACGACCATGTACAGTTTTTCTGTACACACACAAAATGATCTCTCCTCACAACCAAACTGCAACAAATATTTCCTATAAATTATAATCATAGAAAAGCAGCCTTTAAGTGCAACTTCCTGATATTTGATTTTCAATTGCAGCAATAACACTGATGTGTCAACATTTTTGAGGATCCTTTGATTTCTTGTTTTCAAAAGCAACTTTTCTGTTCTCTATGCATATCTATTGCATCTTTCTTTCTTTCTTTGCCATGAACAGAGGATGTCTTAATGCTGTACAGGTTGTTAAGCCCCTTGAGGCCAGTTCTTGATTTTGGCCTACATAAACACAGTCTGACTTGACTGACAGCTTCCTCAGTTTTGGCCTGGGTTGTATTTAATGCTAAATGTCTCCTCATGGGAGAGGACTGCATGAACAAGTAAGAAACCAGATTGTCAGACTTTATAAAGATGGAGGAGAGCATCAACAATGAACATAAGCAGAAACACAGTTGCAGCAGAGGTTAAGGAAGTGTAGGAGGAGGGATACACAGTTGACTTTATACACAACTTTACTAAGTCAGTGCTTCTATGGAAACTGCTGTGTCACTGACTGATCAGACAGTGCAACGAACACGGGTGATGTAAGACTCTACAGATGGAGTCCAAGAAGAAAATCATTGTTATGCACATAACTGCAGATTAAACTTGGCCCAGGGACGTGAAAAGAAGCCTGATGAATGCTGGCACCTCATCTGATCCTTTGGACAGACGAAACCAGAATAAATGAATCTGGATCAGATGTGGTCCAGCATGTTTGGTCTGGACCCAGCCAGGACCACCACAGTGGCTGCACAGTGCCGACTGTGAAAGCTGGATGATGGAGTGTGTTTGATGGGAGTGTGTTTGATGGGGCTGCATGAGTGTAAAAGCTGTAGGGGAGATGACATTTATAGATGGCACTATGGCTGCAGGTTTGTATGAAAGGATGAGTCCCAGTCGGGGAACTGAACAACATGACTGATCCCAAACACATGGCAAAAACCACACAAGAGTCTGTAAAGAAGAAAACTGTGACTTGGTCCAGTCCGTCCCTGGACTTGAATCCAGTGAAGAAGAAAAAAAAAATTGGACCACTTAAAGAAAAGCCCTCCAGCAAAGAACAGCAGAGGAGAAGCAGAACATCACTACGCAGAGTTTTTCTGGACTTGTTCAGGAGGATTGAGACTGAAATAAAAGCTGAATAATCTAATGTAAAACATGAAAGTAAGCAGTGTAATGTCATAATGCTTTTCCTCATGAGACCAGATAGAGAATGTATGTTAAGCATATGATTTTTTCCATTTTTAAGACATCTGACCAATGTGTTGAGATTCACCAAAAGGAGTAATCTTGTATTTTTCCAGTTTTAGCTGCAAAAACTTTGAGAGGAAAGACAATTGAAGCAGATTACAGCAGTTACCTTGATGAAAACAATCAAAACAACAAAGATTGAGTGATTCCACAGAGATTCAGTGACTTGAGAACCAACCATCTTATCAAGGCTCAGGATGAGAGATAATAGTGTGGGGGAGGAAGAGGAGGATCACTGCACTAGTACCACTTCTTGTTAGATTTATTCAGCACTGTCACTTAAACCTTTATTTCTCAATCTCTGAAGGTGATAGAGACATGGGATAAGATAATATAAATAACAACCCAAATCTCTGATCTTTAATGTAAATCACTGGCTTTACCCTATTTTTCATCAAAATTCAGGAAATAATCACTTAACTATCAAGCTGAATTGAATAAAGTGTCATAATAAAAGTGTTTCTCAAGGGCAACAGCAATGAATTAATATAAATGTCAATGTTTTAAACTCTTTAACTGTTGTCAGAAGATAGGAAATAAAAGTTTGAGTGACCATCAAGTTTTTAGGAGAGGTTGTAGAAGGTTGTATCCAAGCCTGTCTTGATTTTGGAACTATGTTTATCGGACACTTAAGGTTAAGGACGCTTAATGTGTCCATTAATTGGTATAATTAATCATTTAATGGGTTTGGTTGAAGCCAAATTTCATGTAATTAAAAGATCAGGATTTATAGTTACATAACATGTATATTTGGAGCAGGTGAGCACACAGTTTGGTTAGATACTGTGTATAGTTAACAAGCACTCACTGTATGTGTGTGACTGGCACCGAAACCAACCAAACTGTGGGTTTAAACAAACTGTGTCAGTTATTTTGAGGTGTGCAGCTCACCCTTCCTTGAGGTTTCATGTGTCTTCTGAGAGACAGTGAAACAGCAGAGGTTTCCATTCCCAGCTAGGGTGGTCGGCAGCACGGTCTGAGGGAGATTAGAGCTGCTTGTGTATCAGCTTTAAAGTGAGGGGGAACCGGACAAGCACCTCAGCCTGACCTTTCACATCCCCTAGTGGACCAATTGTCCTGCAAATCACCAACATGGCAAGGATCATGTTTGAGCAAGAGCTTAACAGCTCAGTGGGGCCTGCAGGACGGTACTTGATGACTTATTAGAAACAGAACGAGGCGGAGAGAATAGAGTAGCTTTGCTCTGTCCCACCCTACATACGGCCGCAGATGGCTACCAGGCTCACCCCGTTCCCATGGTACTAGATTAGTTTGTCATGTTGTAATAATACAGACATGTGGGAACGCTGACAGCTAACGTGTGTAAATGAGACAACAGGCTGTATCAAATGGTGTTTGGTTATCTTCTCGGTGAGGGGACGTTCGCGCTGACTTTGGTTTGCTCAGAACCTTTTTTCTCATTGAGTTTCATTTGGCGAGATTACAGCCACGCTATTTGAATTCAGAGTGACACTAAAGCCTTTTTTTACCCTCTAGTTAGCACATCCAGGCCACACATTTAGCTTTGCTCGCTGTGAAAAACACTGTAGGCATCTGCGTTCGGAAGTGTAAAGGAAAAGTAGAGCGCTTAACTGCAATTTGGTTTTTTAGTGACAACTGAAAGTGTTTATTCAGTCTTGGTTCAGCCAAGTAAAGTAGTATTATACTGTATTGTTTTGTATTACAATAGTACAATTACAGTATATATTGTTGATTATTAGCAACATTCTCACACATTGCATTATAACACTGATTGTCTTTCCATGGAAATTCTGTTCAAACAATATGCTAGTCTGGCTAACTTGTTAGCCTGCTTGTTGCCCATTCATCAACGTTCTAACATCACCACTGCACTGCTTGCCAAGATCTCAGACTTAACTTCAGTGTTTCAATACCTAATAAGTAAATGTAGAAAAACTTAAACTTTAGTAAAATTATGATTTGTAGAGCAATGTGTCTGGTAATTTTCTCTTTGTTAAAATGGATTTGATAAAATCGGCATTGAAAGTAATTAGGAATGTGTATATCCATTAAAATATCTTCATCATTACCGATATCAAACATTATACCAGCTCTCCTTCAGTGTATATGAAGTTGTCATAACAAAACCACTGGTCTTGTGGACAAGCCATTTGTCAAAATTTCCCTTAACTGTGCACACATATTGTTCAGTGAGGAAAGAGCCATGTGTTTCCTAACCCATATTCAGTGTTGGCTGAGGCGAAAAGTCCAGTTGAAGGGAGCTGGCATTTTGTTGAAGTTATTCCAAGTTCAAAGTGTGGCCTCTCATTATAAACACCTCGTCCACCTTCCTGCTGCCAGTCACAGACAGATCTCAGGACCAGTTTTGCAAGGTGTATTTGTACAGTAATCTACCACTTGGTGTAACTGCTATAATGTGAAATTACATTGTTTATTCCTCTATGATACAAAATATTTCCTGAAGTGAGCTGAAGAAATGTTGGTCCAGTGCACTCTGAGAAATCATTGGTTAACAGCTCCCCCTGAATGACCGATTTTCAGATTTTCACTTAATAATGGAAACTGACCCAAAAATACAAGGTTTCATGGGCATTAGAAGACAGACAATGTCATCTGATAGCCAGCAGTCGCTGCTTAAAGAGCTTAGCATCACAAAGGAATCTGAGTGCAACTCCCAGTCTGGACCGATGCTTGTAGTCAGCTATTTATTCAAGCGTGTTTAACCGTTATGAACACCAGAGAGGGTAAATTACCTGAAATAAGTCCATTATGCTTAGCTAAGGTTACAGACTGTGATCAGATTTGTTTTGACGTCTCTTCAATGGCTGAGACGGAGCGAGGGGGGGGGCGTGCGGGCAGGTATTCTGCCTCTTCAGATCCATCACGCACGAGATGCATTCCTCTGCAGAGCAGCTGTCAAGATTCTCCTGCTGTGTCGTTTGTAATGACAAGGCTCAGAGCACAGGAAAAACATGCCTGTAGATGTAGATCATCACTATTATCCCTGTTGAGTCCTGAGACCAAGGACTTCAGAAAAGTTTAATTTGCCTTTTTCTTTTTAAAATGGTTCACCAAGGTGATGTGAGCCGGCTCGGAGCCAAGGACTGATCCACACTCCACCAGAATGTAAGATAAGGCTCAGTGAGTTTTACAGTGTTTGGCTGTGCAAACTGACACTTTGGCAGTGTTAAGCTTAAGGGGCAACATTTAAGTGACATCACAACGTAGTGATATAGTCAGTGGTGGCTACCCCTGGTTGTCTCAGTCATTCTTTTCAATCACTAAATGTTGTATATGACCTGCTGCTACAGTTTAGCCTCCAAATTTGTTGTGACGATAAAATTACAGCTGTGAAACCTGAAAGTTCTTCAATTTCACTCTGACGATCAGAGTGAAATGCTGTTTTGCCTCACTTCATTCAGACGCGTTCAAACTATCGCACCGGCTGTTGTGACAATTTACGATCAGTCCAAATATTCACATGTTTAGAGCTGTGGTAGCTGTTGTAGCTGTTGGAAGGATCAGTTAATGTAATGTTTCATTTTGTAGAGTCAGATTAATTTCTGTAAGGCAATTTACAACAGCTGTGTCCAGCTCATCCAGATGTAGCTAGGTAGCTAGTGAGGACTATGTCAGTATTACTCAACAAACCAAAATCAGCTTTGCTGATAAACAAAGTTGTAGTGTCTTCAGTTTGGAGAACAGCCACAGAGAATCAGCTGCAGGTCCATCAGTCAAGGTGAGTTCAGAAAGTGCCATCATTCTTTAAAATTGTTGGAATTGAAGACACTAGTAATTCATAATGTTCCTGTATAAAACCTTTTAAGACATGATGAATGTCTTGTAGTAAAACACAGTAAAACTCAAGACTTAGATCTTCTTTAACACATTGTATCTAATCAATATGGAGGGCTCACTCTTTAACTTGGTAATCGTTTAGTAAGTAGTAGTTTAGTAATTACTGAAGACAGGGCATAGGGCATTGGCCATAGGGCATAGCGGGCAATGCCCGGTGGGCCGTTGGCATATTCTGGGCCGGCACCAAAGCCGACTGGCCATCTGTGTGTTCTGAAGAATCACAGAACAGCCGGTAGTCCAGGACGGCCGCCATGTAGTCACCGATTTTTTAACAGCTGACAGCCGAGTTTATCTGTGATCTACCTGTTGACCCTTAGAAAAGCCACTTGTGATCGTTTAGTTATGCTTGCAGAGGTCTGTGGTTGAGCTTGTGTGCGATATTTATCCCGTATTGATTAAAACCAGACACGGCCCAACACACAGGTGCTGTAGCCCGGTCCCTACGTGGCCTGACTCACTAGCATTAATTCTCGGCCCGAACCCTCACGTCCAATTGGGTTGGTCAGACCGGACCGGCCCGTTGAGAACTCAACTGTAAGCCCATACAGATCCATGCACATCTGGGAGCTCAAAAAAACAGACAAGCAGCCCACTCCTTGAGAGCAGAGGAGAGGAACAGGACAGAGGCAGGGGTGTGTGTGTGTGTGACAGAGAGAGAGGGAAAGAGAAAGGAACAACCTACAGTAAAATTGAAGCCACAGCGGTGCACTGTGCAGTGAGTCTTCATTGGATGTTTTAGGGCTTTAATTTATTATGTGGGGCCGTCAAGGGCCCCCTTTCACCTCGGGGGCCCAAAGTATTCACCTCCCCTAACAGTGTGTCTCAGTGTATACTAACCCTGACTTGAACCCTGAAATGTGGCTTGATCAGTGAAGATGTTCTGCAGGAGAACAGAACTGGCTGCAAGAACCTTTCACACTGACAACGTCCTGAAGTAACAGCACATTGACTTATATTAAAACTGACAGCACCACAGATCATGCGGATTTATACAAGAGCTGGTGTAATTACATGTTTAGGCACTGATGTGCACTGCTACCACTAAAACTACAATTGCCGAACTGGATCGGCATCAAAGGTGATACCATGGGATTTACCTGTGGCCAACAGTATCATTTGCGTATTGACTCATGTTCTCATCCCACATCATGTGCAGGATTTCTGTGTGTGTGTGTGTCTCTGTGAGAAAATGTCGTGCTGATGCTGCAATGTAAACCCCCGTACCCGACGGTTTGCAGCGCTGGCCAGATTGATACTCATCAGCGTGTGCGTCGCTCCACTTGCTGTAGGTGGTCCACCACTTGGCAGCAGATAAAAAGTTGTTGTTTTTTTTTATAACTTCCCCTGCAGTCTGAGATTAATTAAAATGCATGCAAGCTGCGCCTGTTTCTCTTCATAATTTATCCATAACCCAAGACAGTAAAAAATAATAATAATTCAGCTTTAAAGGCGTGTAACTTTGAAAAATTCATGATAGATTAATTAAATGTCTGTTTGTGTCTTATTTCAAAGCCCAAGGCGATCTCATGCACTTTGGCCGAACCCACAGCTCCTGATAATGAGACTTCATTTCAGCCTCTGTATTGGCAGCATTATGTGTGTTTA
>OMNW01003515.1:4670-15729 GCA_900303245.1 Selene dorsalis
TGCAATCGGAAGGTTGTTGAATTAACTATCCTCCAGCCAAATGTTACAAAAAATATTTCTCGTTGATTAAGCCTGCACATCATAGAAAGCAAAAAAAAACAAACAAAAAAAAAACACAAAACCCCTCAAATTGTTCTTTATTTCCCGGGAAGTGAAATGATGGAGAGTTGGATCTCGCAGTGAAGAAGGATGAGTTCTTGTTTTGTACCAAACGGGGCCAGCTTGGAGGATTGCCATTCCAATCTATTCTGTCTGGTAAGAGATTTAAAACTAAAGGAAAGCAGCCATTTTTAACTAGCTGAGCAGGGGCTAAGCTAACGTTAGCCACACAGCCATCAGTTGATATAGTAGCTTAGCCAGGCTTAGCTAGGCCCTGTCGAGCTGACATCTTTTCAGGACAAGGCACCCACACTCCGCTTAATGTTACCATGTAACCAGTCTTTTAACACCTTGTCACTTAGTTGCGGTTACCTGTCTGTTATCCAAACCTGTTTTTACCACATTTTTATTTAATTTTTTTATTTATTATTTTTTAAAGACAAAAACAAAAACACTCGGAGGTTAACGCCACTCGCTCGTTAAGCTTCACTTACTTACATATCACAGGACAGACAGACTGACAGACATGGAAACATATCGCCTGTTAGCACGAAAATAAATGTTGTGTGCATTGTACTGTGAAAACCCTCCACGGGTTTTTTTTTTACCCACTGAGTTAGTTGTAGCACTTTCTCCTCCTTTCGCCTCAACGCCGTGTTTATTATTAACTTGCTATCTCGTCCTCATTACATTTCCACTATGTTTTTTTATCAAGTGGTGCACCCGTAAAACCAAACACTTCACGCGCTTGAGTTTGCAGTCTGAAGTTTAAACCACTGACACTGGGAAAACATGGTGCATTTGCTGCTGAGTATAGTTTCTCTACAGCACTGACAACTCCTGGTTGCACGACTGTCAATGCCAAAGTTGCACAGCTTTGCCCATGCAAGGACCAGCTCCTCTTCTGTGCTGCCTGGAAAGCTCCTTTTTTTAAACAACAAGCTCTAACAAGGTTGTTTGGGTTAACAATATTTATTTGCAAAGGTTAATATGTCATCATCTTGTTTGTCAGTGGCTCAATCTCCTTGGACTTTATTTGCTAGTATTCACACCAACTAGGGCACAGGCCCCAGGCTGATTTATATAATCTCTGGCATGCATTCCTGGGCATTACAAACATCTAGGTACTTGCAATATCTCTGCTGCACTTTCTGCTACAGTATGAATTGGGTAGAAGTGCACACTGTGCTCACCTGTTTGTCTGTCACTGAATTTCCTTTTCATCATGTTGTCAGTTGTGGGCAGTTGACATTACCCTAAATAGTTGTGGTTGTGCTGTTACCCACTTGAAGTTCACAGGTATTATTTAAATCCCCCGTGAGATAAATAGCATGGTGAGCGTGCACTGTGTAGTCCACAGTTGTTACCACTACAGCGAATGTAAAGGCGTTGTTTGACTGTACAGTCCCTCCTCAGGCAGGATAATCAAGAACATGGTCTGAGTGTGTTTGTTGTTGCAGTTAATTGGCTTGTCAGCAGGCTTAACTACAGTTTCACTTATAGGTTAGTAGAGGACTGTAATGCTAGCTTTGTGAGCTCATTTGGAGTTTTCTCACTCCACAGTGTGATTTGTCAAACACTGAAAGGTAACCATTAAAAAAAGTAGATTTTCTCTAATAGATGAAGTGTCACAGAATCAGTTTGTGTTGCAGCGGCATAAGTAAAAGATCACAAAGTGAGTCAACTGTTGACTGGTATGTAAATACATCTATGTGAATATGTTAAATGAGAAGAGGGAGTAAAAATGCATAGACAGCGTTACTGATATAGAATCCAGTGTAATAACAATGGAGTGATATAGTACACGTCTTCGCATCACAGGCTGAGACATCTTCCAAGCTGTCCGCCCCCTGAAGATAACATTTCATTGCAGAAAATCCCCCCTCTCTCAATACAACTCTTTCGAGTCGATTGTGTGTGCTGAACTCGTAATTACAATGTTTACGACAGCACTTGAAGGCTGTGTTGGCTACAGTGGACAGACGAGGTAGTGGCTGGTAGTTGTGGTGCTGTGCCTGTCTGGCTGACATTTTCCTGCACAGTGAGACTAAGCATAACACCAATGCTGTTATGACTCACTCACTGAACAGACTCCACTTTGTGGTTTTATGCTGAAAGAATTTGAACACATTGTGGCACTTTTACCCCCTTAGTTTTTCAGTGGATGATCATCTCTGGAATATGATACTACTTGTTGCAGACTTTTTTTGTATTTTAAAGTGGGTCTGTTTTATAATTAAGTTAATGAGGAAGGTTGTTTATCTATTCCTATATATTGTCGTGCATCTGTGTAGCTGGCTTGTCCTGAACCTTGTAGTTTTGGCAGCCTTGTGTTTCAATATTGAAGCACAGGTTCACATACCTTTGGCAAAAATCTGTTGGGTGATAACACTGAATGTGGCAAATACCAAACGAACTAGAGCTACGTGTAAACAGGCTCAAATGAAACTTATTGAATTTGCATTGTTCTCAACAGAAAAATGCAAACGCACAGTTGCTAGTTTCATGTTTGTCATGACAGGGTAAACTGGAGGAGAGAGGTGACAGACAGGAAAAGACAGAGACTTGGTAGGGGGAGAAGCATCTGCAGCACGATTTGAACGGCTTCACCTGTTGCTTGTCTCATATCTTAAAAGGCAAGAAGGCAGCTGTTTGAACACAGTGTTCCCTACTGAGACCCAGAACCCAAAGTGGCCAGAGGGAAGGTGAGCAGCTGGCAAGATCGGGTCGTAACCCCTCAAGTACGCCATCAGCTCAGGAAAATGTATTGCCCATATCCAGTGTCTTTAGCCTTAGATTCCCTCCCAGTGCAGCAGTGTGATTTTTGGCTCTGGCATATGAAAGCTAAAACTTCTGATGACCCACATTGCGTGTCCTGCCAGGACATTTTATAAGCAGTTGCTCACATACCTTAGCATTTACTAAGACACAGGAAGAGGGAATAACTGTGCAGACTCACAGCAGTGCAGAGTGTGTGAGGCACATTTATGCACACTGCCTGCATGTGGAACACAAGTTGGAAGGAAATACACAGATATCCTTGGCACCCTCTGCTTTTTGCACACAGGCTGCCTCTAATTTATTTTGAAAGGACAGACAGAACAACTGCAGAAGGCACATTTATCCTTGATAGAGCAGTCTGTCTCTTTTTTTTATTGTTGATGAGGAGAGGAGTGAAGTACTGATGTGTCTAGTCTTTGACAGAAGGGCTATTCAGTTCTGCCTATTCAAACTCAGAGTATTTAAGGACAGAAGTAAATATTCTTGTCTCCAGCAAGGATACGATTGAGCTAGCAGTTTGGCTTAACACACAGTCATATGTATTCTGTGCCAAATCTGATTAAAGACAATCATGACAACAAAAACAAAACAGATGAAAACTATAAGCAGGGTAATTTATGGAAGTTGTTGTTGTTTGATGCTATTGAAAATGCAATTTAACACCAGTTTAATTCCTAAGTAATTGGCCCTACTGCACATTTATGCAACTATAGACAGCCATTAAGATAACATTTAAAGCTTATGCAGCATTCAGCTACACACACTGGGTGTCGTGTTGTGTTCAAGTTGTACAAGATGCAGTTTATCGATGATTGAGCTGTCGTCTGTAAGGCAAATCTTTCTTTAAGTCTTTAATGTTTCAGAGCCACACAGTTGCCAGTTGCAGTGCTCAGCAAACCTTCATGTCAGTATTATTGTAAATTTAGAGATAAAGCAACAGGGAAACACGGTTTTATTATTTTGTTTGCAGAATCATAAATTACATTAAGTATGTATCAGTTTTTTATTAGTTAGATCTATAATGAATAAGCAGCCTGGATCACCTCCTTTATAAACAGAACAAATTCTGGTTGAAGTTTTGCTGGATGTGACTTGTTTCTTTACTGCAGACATTTTTGTCCGATTCTCGTAAGTGAGCTCAACAGGTTTGAAATGAACACATCCACTTTTTGAGGTACTGCAGGTCCTCACTTATCACCCTTTTCACCAGTGCTGTGGTTGTTGTCTTTGTATGTATGGGATAAGACCAACCCACACAAATATAGTCACTTAAACTTTTATCAAGTTTCATTTTGGGTTCAGGTTAAGTTCACCACATTCACACTGTATAGAGTCAAGCAGCTAACTGTAAGTGTTTTTGAAATGCTGTCTAATTTCCTATCAATCTGGAGGAGAAGAGATTGCTCTAAATGTCAGCAAACTCTTTTTACTCTATGCTCCAGATGCTAAACATCATGTGCTGTAATAATAACAGGATTAACTATATATATAATTTTATTACACTGGAACAAACTTTTGCAGCACAAATTTGCGTAGTATACACGTCTCTGTTTATGATTTAGAGATGACTTTGACCGTTTTGATTTTGTTGGAGGACGACTGCTGCTTGCTCCATTGCTAATGAGTCAATGTATTCCCTGAGCCAGTTGTCCATACGGTAACAGTCCTTTTTCTGCTTTTCCAACTCATTAAGATTATCCTATTCACTGCCAAAAATGCAGATGTAATGAGGCACTGTATTTGCTTTTGTTACACCCACAAGTTCTCCAAGTGAACATGTAGCCAGGCAATAAGGAATCTGTAAAAATATAACCTTAATGGCAGGCAATTATTCATATATATATATATATATATATTCAGCCAAAACCTCATTACATCAGGCCAAAGCCATGACATGTGCATGAGTGTACAGACCTCAGCCAACGATACACCTGTCTCATACCGTCTGAATCGTTTTCTTTATGATACAAAGTGTCTAATAAGCGCTGTGCAGATGTTTACGATGGATTTCAGATGTCACAATTTGAAACTTGTGTGGTAGATTTCAAGCTACAGGCTGAGTTGTGGTTTGGTGTTCAACCATGTCATGTTCCCAACACATTATAAGTGTGAATATAATGTGATCATGCATCTTGTTCAGAGCAGAGACAAAGTGCGTGATCAGTGTTTTGTTGATAAGCTGTTTTAGTCCCTTTGGCAGCTTATTGGTTAAGAATTGATTTAAGTTGTGAATATTGGGGGGTGGGGGGGTGCATTTATCAAAGCGGATTGTTTTTTAGCTCATTCAGTATCCGTAATGTATTGTAAATAATGCATCTGCTGTGCTCCTTATTGCAGATTAATAATCATGAATTGAAGCTGTTAATGATAAAGTTTATTATTGAGGATGAAGATGTCACATATGGATTTATCATAATAAACAAAAAATGTACAGTGATTTGTTTATTACAGGGGATAATTGTTTAATGATGGTAACGCACGGCTTTCGGTATACTTACCTCTGTAAAGTGCGGTGACTGTAGTGAGTGGTATATATTCTAAATGAGAGATCCATAATGCATTCAGCTGCCTACTTGGCAGAGAAACTGCACCGTAGATGAAAATATTCTGATAGTAGCAGAACCTGTCGCAAAATGGTTATGAATAGCTCCGTAATGTAAGATGAAGACTCAGGCCTTCTGCTCATGTAGGCTGTTGTATTTCATTCACACATTAACACCAGCAGCAGCAGCATTCATCAGTATTTTAGCTGTGAGTGCTACTACACAAGCCCAACTTCAGAAATGAACCGGGTCAAAGCTTGGTTGGCCCACGGGATGTCGTCGGTCACTTCACTTTTAAGTGTACAGTTGCTGCAGCAACTATAGATAATAAGAGAAGCATGCTAGTGTTTTCTCTGCGTGCAATTTTAGAAGTCAGCTGATTTCAGGCTGACTGTTAATTAAACTGTTTAACCCGCTCATGACCACACTTGACTACATAAAATACTTCATTTGCCAGGTGAGAAGATCTGTAGCCAAAAAATGTTTTTGTTGTTACTTCTTAAATGATTTACACTTGAGACTTAATCCAAGTTGTCGTCAGTTTAGTTTTTAATTTACTCTCCTATTCAATTAATGGGGTAATTGTTCAGGACAGATTGTGTGACCGTTTAATTGCTGTAATCAAATGTTATTTGCTTGTAGGTTGGAAATGGAAAGCAGTTTACATTTCCCTATACTTGTTGGTGCTTCTGTGTAACTTTACGTGGATGTAGATACAGAAGGAAATGTCAAGGGACCACGACCTCGACCCCTTTGTATTTATATACATCACATACATTTTTTAGTAAGACAGGACAATGCACTCTACTGTAACAATAACACAATGTGAAGGATTGATGGTGAAAACTGTGCTCTCCTCTCTGTTATATCTGGCCTGTAGAAGCAGTAGTTATGTGAATCTCTGTATTAATGTGTGTGTAGTCACAGTTGAGTTGACTTGAGGTCAGCCTAAAACATGAATTCATAAGAGCTATTTTTGATAATGCAGGCACATTTGGATAATGAAACAATGGTTACTGTAACCACTAGTTAGCAGGAGCCACCGAAACACTCATTTGAATAAGAGTCATGTAATTCAAACCAAAGGATCAGCGCCCTGTGACCAGCTTGATGCCTGGCTGTCTGAGTGCAGCACATAATCATGTCTAAAAGTGTGAAACCAATATCTGCGAGGGGAAGAGGTCTATAATAAAATCTGTAGGGTACTCATGAACAAAACCTTTCATACAGTGAAGCACATAATACCACAGGGGACCGGCCACGGTCAGTAAGATGATGGTGGTGTTCCTGTGCTAATTGCCTATCTGTGCTGCTTATGATCTGGTTTCACAGTTAACCGTTGTCCCCACCCTCCCGTTTGCATTGTGTGCACAGATGTTTCCGAGTGAGATGCAGGTGTAATGTGGTGCTTCTCACACTCCAGCAGGAAGGAGAAGCCTGACTGCTGCGGCTCTGTCGTTACACACACATACACACACACACCTAACTGTGCCGCTTGCACCTTGGTACTTGTCCTCCGCATGTTTAGCAGCTTTTGATCTCTTTACAACTCTGATTGTTCATCAGAGATGATGATGTTTTGATCCTGAACATAACACAGTCTCACACTATAATGGAAACTTGGGCTTTTGTGTGCTTTCCAGACACGTTTTAGTCTGTTGAGTTAGTGGCGGATAACAAATTAAACACATGCTTTCTGTTTATTGATGAAGCACACGGTCGTTACATAATTGTGGAGTAACAGTCCGGCCTGTACGCTGCTGTGGTGTGTTACCTGGACTTGAACAGGAGCTGTAGATGGAGGTCTTTAATGATTTGTTGACCTGTGTGAGGTCACTGCGTTGCATGGCTTGCTAACTTGTTGTTGTGATCCAGCTCTGCTCCAGCTGATGCCACACAATGCTCTGTTTTGACAGTCCCCAGCCTACCCCAAACCTTCACCACACACCATTACAAATAACTCCACAAATCTCCCAGCTTATCCCTAGCCAGGCGAAAGACCACCGCTTCGCCACAACCACGGGTAATCACTTGTTCAGGCTCAGCGCATCTGCACTTGAGTTAAGATATCCCCCTGAATTGTAATGGATTAATTGGTTGAATATACAGACGGACAGCTTGCCAACTCAGCCTGAATGGAATAGGACTACACCGCATGAAAATGAGCAGTCCATGTTCGTACAGATTACTTGAAATGTCTACAAGAATAGATGGAGGACTGAGATTGCCAGCTGAAATGGGGATGTATGCCTTAAGGCTGTGTGTGTCTGTGTGTGTGTGTGTGTGGTAGTTAATGTTTGTATGCGTGTTTAGGTAGACATGGGTCGGTTGGTGCTTAGCTGATAAGCAGCAGTGGTAGCTACCAGTGGAGTGTAATGCTTCTGCTTTAACACTTAATAACCCCGTCAGTGATTTACTGCCTGTGAGGCTTTTTCCTGTGTGTTTTGTTCTCTCTATAAAAGCCGGACAGTGTTTATAGAAAGGCAAAGAACACACACACACGCACACACCCAGCACTCACCAATAATAAGGATTAAGGTGGTGAGACCACATACACTAGCATTATTTCTTTTTTCCTATTTGTGATTCAAACATGCTGCTCACGGTGATATTGAAAACATCTGAAACAGAGCACAGTTGTTCAGTTTTTTGTGTGGCTGGAGTAAAAGGGAGGGTTAATACCTCCTCTTTACTTTGAGCTCAGCACATTTGCTCTGAGATGCTGAGTGGATCTGGAAGCAGCAACTCTGCACAATGTAACTTTCTCTCCCCTCTCCTTCTTCTTGCAGGCTGACTTGACAGGGATCAAATGGAAGAAGTTTGTGTGGCAGGGTCCCACCTCTGCACCCATCCTCTTCCCGGTAACAGAGGAGGATCCCATCCTGTGCAGCTTCAGCCGCTGCCTGAAGGCCGACGTGCTGAGTGTGTGGCGGCGGAGTCAGCGGCAGGGCCGGAGGGAGCTGTGGCTCTTCTGGTGGGGGGACGACCCTAACTTCGCAGACCTCATCCACCACGAGCTTACAGGTGGGGTTCCCTCGCCATGAACACCCCTGTGCTATGTTATATGGAAGAGAAAAGCATGTTTTATTAAGCTGTGCAGGTACGTCCACTTGAGCTGCTCGCTCAGTGCAAAAAGACAGAGGTCAGGATAAGACACAGAGCAACATCTGGGCTGCTTGTAGAGACGAAGTGATTGAGTTGAGGTAAATGGGGCTCTCTGACGTAGAGTCACTTCTGCACCTTGAAGAGCACTTAATTTACCCCCTGTAGCAAGATAGGTTTTACAGCTATTTGGCAAAATTAAAAGATTAAAGAGACAGAAAAGGTTTGCTGCTCTATTTTTCTGAGTCACTACCTTGCGAATATGCTCTCCACCTCCACTACCATCGCACCCTTTGTTGGATCCACTCAAGGTTATATGGGTAAAAGAATGATGGCTGTAAAAGATAGCGGGAAGTGTAGAGGGCTCACAGCTTTTGTAATGGAGGCACTTGAACATAGGTGTCTCTGTTGAGATATGTTATTAGCTGCACAATGAAAAATGATACAGATTCCACTGCTTGATTGTCAGGTGTGCACAGGGGGTGAGACCCTCTGGGAAGTCTGAAATTCTGTGTAATCTGATACCTCCCTAATGCTCCCCCCTTATCCTCCTCTGACTGATCACCTAGCCAGCCAGGCTGGTCGTGCCAGCACCTGCAGGGAAACTCCCCCTCCCTGGACACACTGGGCATCACACTGTCTTATTATTGGATGCGTGTGAGAGAGGATTATCATATCTAAATGTCCACAGCCCTACAGTCCATGAATCAGCACCTTACGTTTTTTTTTTGCTGAAGATGAACAAGCTGACTGAAGTCACATTTTACCACTCTAGAGAGGGTGAACAGGACAGGATGGAGGTGTACGAGCGGGAGTTCAGTCATATCATAACTTGAGCGAGAAACACAGCATGCAGGAGCAGCCATGCAGAAACGAGGCAAATGCATCCACCCCCCACTTTCTTCTTTTCCCTCTTCAGTAACAGTGACATTAGTGGTGGAAGATGGGAAAAGGCCATCTTTATTCATGCTCTCTGCCATGTAGATTGAACTTTGGAATCTGAGCCAAGCACAGTCCGTCTGTGACCCTCCTTCATTATGGGACATTGTGCCTGAAGGGGACTCAAAATAGGAGCTGAAGGCTACGATGGGCAGCTCATTCAGGCCTAACGGGTCCTGGTAATAACCTGGAGCGTCTGGCTCAGGCCCTCTAATGGAGTGTGCTACATTTCAAGTAGGAGGGGGTGGTATGGAGAATCTATATTTGGAAATTGTTGTAGTCACTGCTGTGTTTTTTCACAGGCTTTGGGGAGATTAAACATGTTTTGCAGGAGATATAAATTACATAATTGAATATTGACCAGTAAATCTACACCATATTTTCCTCCCAGGTGTTTGCAACACAAAATGATGAATCATGTTTTAGCAGGGCTCTTGGCAGGTCTTGTTTTTAGATGTTGTGTTACCTGAATTTTTAATAAAAACCCCATGGTGCAGTGCATCTCCTTCTCCCTGTTCCCATGGACACTCACAAGAGACTTGCATCCTGAGCACCTGATAAGATATTTCACATTCCCCACCCCCCATGTTCCTCAAGTGTTTTGCACCCTGACTCAGCTGTGTCTCAGTGTGAATGGTTCCCAGATGGGCGGTGTCATAATCTGCGTTTCCTGTTTTGGAAGCTGTTGCTCCCTTCTCTCAAGTGGAAGATGACTTCTCCTCTCTGAGCCTTCCCCCCCTTCTGTGGCTGCTGCAGGGCTGTGCCAGAGAAATGAAGCAGGGCAGCCTCTCTAGATGGATGTAAAGTCAGCCGGAGGGCTTCTTTCTCCCCTCCTCCTTCTTCCAACCTCTGATCTGCAGCTGCTGATCAGTCTGTTCAAGATAGTGTGTCCCGAGACTTGATAATTCAGCTGAGACAGGGATGGAGGAATGTCAGGATCTCTGTCCAGATGGCTTTACCTGTATGTGTCAACCTGTGTGTCTGGGCTGTCCTCGATATTTAGTTCAGTGGACTTGAGCGTCCTCCTTTTTGAAGGCCCCAGATTCCCGCTGGTTTTTACTGACTGTTAAACTGGGAACAAGTGAGATGTCGGGTGAATACAGAGAGGGCAGACAGTGATAAGTTTTCTGGGTCTTGAGCACCAGGGTTGACGATGACTGCGCTGGGAGAGTGTGTGTGTCCGAACAATGATGATTGACAGCTGGCTACGTTTCTGGGTTCTCCTGGGTGCTCTGCCTGTGGAGGTGCAAATCGACAAAAAAAAAGGGGAGCGCTGGCTGGGCAGGCTGTGGCAGGACCAGCCAACCTGTGCACTCAACTGGAATGTCACAACTGTTGTCGCCTTTTAACCGCCACTCTCTTTTTGCCACCAGTTTGATGCAATATGTTTTTATTTCTTTTGCCTTTGGTCTTCGCGTTTCTTGGGAAAAGTAAAAAAGCTTTCTTTTATTTCTGTGGTTTCCGCTCCTTTTTGTCTTTAGTGCAATGTTGGTGGTAAACATGAAAATCCGCTCTTGTCCTTTCATTTCGGCAGCTGAAATAGTGCTTGCTTGCCCCCCCCCCCCCCCCTCCCCCCCCCCCCCCCCCTTTATTTA
>OMNW01003522.1:2560-18401 GCA_900303245.1 Selene dorsalis
CATATATATATATATATATATATTTATTTATTTTTTTTTCATTTTAAAAATGTTCTGAGTCTCCATTACAATCAGCACCAAGGCTTTTTTGGAAATACCCCCATACTCTTGGAGTGCTCTTATACTGTATTCTCATTTTTATGTAAATGTAGCTCTGAACACTTCTCCCACTCTGGCTGAGTCTACACATTATAAAGCTGAGAGTCTATGACAGATGACTGAGGATCTTCTGGGACTCACTTTTTCAATTTGGCTTCAAACCTAAAATACAAAGTGAGGTCCAAAAAGTCTGAGACCACTCTCCCAAGAATGCATTAATATATCTACCTGTATGATTTAGTGTAGTGAAGGACTGGGAACAGAACTTTTTGCTCCAACTGGAATTATATACTGCTCTCGTCTTGTTGTCATTGTCCACTGCTGTTTGAGTCCATTGCCTCGGTAAATCACTTATTTGTGTGCGGCCTGATGACATTTCCTACAGCATGGGCAATTTCCCTTCTCCCCAGCAGTATCTGGTCCAGGTCAGGGTGAACTTGACTGACCGTTATGACCATAGCATGATAGCAGAGCAATTACCTACTGACTAACACAGGCTCATCATGGTACACTCTGACTGGCTCTGGATTGTAAAAACATATTCTCAGAGCGGCAATATAAAAAAGAAAACACATTTTCTTCTCAGAGAACAATTCAATTATGACATGAAGTGTCAGCTGAATTATTTATCGTTGTTTTCCTTGTTGTGTTGTGCTGTTCTCTGCGCATGTAATGACTCAGGCAAACTGCTGCAGCTGCCAGAAATATGCCACAGGTATACGTGTGCGTGTGGTGTAATGTGACTTGCTTTAAACACTCAAAACAACGGGGAGATTATTCCATCACGTATGACCTGTTACACATGATAAGAATACAGATTAAGTATTTAAAGCATCAGAGGTACATGATTTAAAATTGTGATGGTGCTGCCTCCTCAGATTCACACCTGCATCTCTCTGTTTCTTCTGTTTCTCCAGACCCTCTCTCATATGCATTCAATCACACACACACAACACACACACACACACTTCCACAAAAGCTCACCTGAAAACTACTAATCAACAATGAGTCACCCAACACCTTATCAGATAGTCACTGTAGCACCGCTCTTCAATCTTGTGTTTTTCACTCGAGCTCGCAGCACTACGCTGCCTGGGAGCAATTTCACTGATAAAACACCACAGGGGGAGATGAGTATTAACAAAGGTGACTCATGCTTCTGCAACCTTCAAGGCAAATCATAATTCCATATTTCATTTGAAAGGATGTTTCACTAATTTTCTCCTTTTTAAATACATGCTGTGAGCCGTCTTTGAAGTCTCCCCTCTGAAGGCTGTTTGTGTCTGTCCTCTGCCAGTGATCTCAGACTGTGAGGGAGCTACTACAGCGGCTCCGCTGATAAACACCACCAGAGGAGTTTACTATGAGACGATGAGCTTGTCATGTGAATTTCACAGCGGGGAGGCCGAACGCCGTGACGGGTTTTAGGGAGAACGATCGGGTCGAGAATGTATGGTTTGTTTTCCATGTGTGAATTAATGACCGAAACCTGGATTAACCCTCGGGGAGCTGAAGGCACGGGAGGTGCGCAGTGTGAGCCCTTTCTAGACTGACATTTTGCCAGGACTCCTCGGTGCACTACATTAGTCCTCATGATAAATAAAGCTACACCTGGTGACATTTATTTTTGCTACAAAAAGCTGCTCACATCCAATAAAAAATGAATCCTGTGGATTAAACATGATCACAGACAGGTCTGGTTGGTAAAAATGAAATGTGCTGTGTTCACTTTTGATTATGGAGAGCTCTAAATTTTGTTACTGCCAGCTTGCAAAGTGCTCCAGGACAGCTTTAATTTTAGTTTCCTATAGCCTGTTTCTTATATAACCTTAACTAATCAATACATTAGTAATACATTATCAATGCAGTGATAGCCTACTTAGATAAAGTAATGCAATGATAGTCAATAATTGGAAATTACTGTTAGTTTTTTACTATTGGTACATTGCCAGCATTAACATTAGCAGATGTTAACTGAGCAGCCTATAGAAGAAACATGAGTTCATCAACAAACTTCATCCCCTTTCATCAGGTGTCTCCAAATGTCTCTATTTCCATCACAACTCTCATGCAGCTACTTAACCTTGTTCCTAAGAGTCAGTGATTACATTGATGACTAGTATCTGTTACATATGGTGTAACACCACGGACAGAGATGTAGTAATAACCTAGAATTATAATCCGAGTTGCTTATACTGCACTTATACTTCTCAAGTGCTTACAATCCCCACTGTTCTGGTGAGGGTCACTGTGAGGGTCAGGCACAATGACAGCAGGTGAAAGGACTTGAGAGAATTGTTATGTTGTTCATTTGCCATTCAGTGAGACCAGGCTTCATCCTGCACTTCAGCTCACCGACAGCCCTCAGTCCGCTTTCCTATTGGATCCGTTAAATTTGGATCCAAACATATTACCCCCTTAAAGTGGAGTTTAGCAGAGAGAGAGCCGACAGATTAGCTGCAGAGAGGCAAATGAGAGAGAAAACGGTTTCCTGAAGCAGATACTCAAACTTTAAACTTATTTCACCAATAAACAGTCAAGGAAATGTCGATGCAGTGTCAATAATGTAAAAGGCCGGTAATTAGTGCTGTGCAGGGAGGCTTACCCACTGTTGGCTGGGGATTCTGAGCCAGAGCCATATGGATTTCATCATGGAGGAGCGAGGTCCTTTGTTACTGCACTATTTGAGGTTCAATACCTTAAAACATAATTTGCGGTTATTTCTCTGTCACTGAAATACTCCTGCAGAGTACTGTACGCATACATATGCAGTTATGTTACGGATACTGAAGGAACTGAATATTTTCATTCAAAGCTTTTTTGTGCATCATTCCAGTAGAGATATGCAGGTTTTCTTAATTACTGTGTTGTTTGCCAATTATGCAGAAAGGAAAGTATATATTTAGTTGTCAGGATCATAAAATGCTGAAATATGCAGCAGGAATTCTTTTCCTCTTCCTGATCGACACAATCTTAGACTCCGAATCTGGACTCACTGACATACTATCACTTTAAAGATGATATACAGAACTTGTTAACAAACCATTCATTCATGTTTCCATCCATTCCGTCTATCTCTCTGTCATGTCAGCTCTGTTTTGGTCCACGTCGACTCCTCAAACACACATCTGACTCTTCATCTGTGCGAAGCCCTGAAGCGCTCACAGCTGGCTACCGGCTCTGTCTGTCTGCAGTTCTGAGCCGGACCATTAATGTACAGTTGGGCTTTTGGAAAACACTCATCTCCCGCTGCTGGGAAAGAGGATGATGAGAGCAGCGAGAGAGGGGCAAAGCAGAAAAAGTTGTATGGGCCTAAAACCAGAGACAGGGAGCTGAGAGATGATGAAATTCTTCAATTACTGAAAAACATGATTATGACTTCTTTAAAAATAAATTCCTAAGTTAGTTCTCATCATCCCAAAAAGATGTTTACTATAGTTTTGTAAAATCAGACATGCTCCATTGTGTATTATAGTACTCTCAGGTTTTGTTGTTTATCATCTGTTTATATTCATGAATTCCCCCTAGAGGATAAATAAAATATCTATCTCTAATATAATAAGTACCAACATTGCTCTGTTCATTGTGTCTTATTTTCTCTGTTTCACTTGGATTTATGAGGATTTCTTATTATTAATTCATGTCCTTCACTTATTTTTAATTTAAGTGATCCAGTGTATTAGTGTCTGGCTGTCTGCGCTCATGGTGTCACATTTTTTTCACATCCATCAAGTGACTTAATGCAAAAAAACTGAATAACATTCACCGAGCCCCAGGACGAAGCCCGGCCCGCTCTCAGACACACATACAGCTACAAAACCTGTCTAAAATTTGCTTGGGGCTGTTGTAGTGTTTTGTCCATCCAGCTGAACTGGAGGACCAGGGGAAAACCTGCAGCACAATAAAAGCACTGGCTCTGCTCAGTGTCGATAACTGTCATTAACTTCAAAGCTTAATCTCCTTTGCGCTTCCTATAAAATGTCAATTAAACCCGTCTAGAGAGCATTACACTGAAAGCATCCTCCAGCAGCTGCAGCCGTGCGGTCATCACCGCTCTCCCTGTGCGGAGTCATTACGCTTTCTTGGGATATTTAAAGACAGGTTGCGTTCACATCCTGCGAGCCTGGTGCCAGCGAGACTCCGAGCTGTCCCAGGTGTCACTCTATATCCCCTGTTAGGCTTCACCTAATGAAGCTCATTGCCCGGCATCGGGAAAATACAGCCATTGAGTGCTGCTAAGCAACAGGCTACTTGCACCGCTCTCGCTAAAAATCGCCTCCCCAGAGAAAGTGACACCACTTGGCCCGGTGTGCCCTGCTGCCTCTCCAGCAGCACACTTGTAAAAGGGATATGTTTTGCTCTGCTCAGAAGGTCATCTCAAACTGATGTCTCTGCTGTTTTTTCTTTTTACAAGATGGAGACGTGCGATGTTTGACCCAGCCTGTGATTATATGTCGGAAAGCAGCGGCCGGGCGGCCTCGCTAATAGCCGGCCGGTCACCTCGCAGCTCCGCTCGGTTTGTTTGTCATGTGGCCTCTTCAGGGTGAAGAAGCAGAACATGCTGAAAACCTTTTTTTTTTTTCCTATTTTCCACCTTCGGTTCCATTTACGTCCCTTTTACTGGTAATTATTTCCAGCCTTTGTAATACACATGCAACGGCTTGAAACTAATCAAGCTTTTCTTTTTCTTTTTGCATAAATTATCATATATATCACATTTACTTTGCACAAACTGAACACCTGCATGCATAATGCTGCAGCAATCTCACAACTGAGCAGTCTGGAGGAGAACATGTTGCATATCATGTTTCACTGGAATAATTCTGCTGCACATTATATTCCCTGTATTTATCATGCATTGATTATCATGCTATTAAGAAAGAACTGTTTGCACAGCAGTGCTGTTTAATAATGCAAACTGTGGGTGACGCTGTGAGAACTGCAGCTCTCATCACACTGGTTTATGTTGTTTTGTTTTGTTTTTTCGCTCTCCCTCTCTCTCTCTCTCTCTCTCTCTCTCTCTCTTTCTAACCTATGTAATTCTACTGTCACTGTGCTATCACACTGTATTTGTTCTCCAGCCTCTGGTGCTGCCACATTTAGTATCAGAGACACTACTCATGTATCAAAAATGCTAGCGGACCACACACTGTGCACAAGCCGCCGACGCTGATTTCATGCTGCTGTTCCATGGCAATAACTCATACAGGAGACCACACACTCCCACTCCTTCCACAGATGGAATAAAGTGGTTGTCATAAGACCATGTGGGAGTGCACTACAGTGCAGTGATACAAGAGGGGAGGGAGGATGACTATCAGGAGGCCGGTGAGAGAGAATTAACAGCAGGTGGTAGCAGCTGTGGAGTACAGCACTGGTCATTTTTGCGTTATTTTACTATAAACCTGCTGAAGAATTACATAAAAACAGCCCTTGAGTTCTTATGCGCAAGTGATTTCAGGGAACAGTTAGTCAAAAGAGGAAAAGGAGATGAACGTGCGACTCTGAAAGAACAAAGGGCGAGAACGTAACGGTAAGATGAAATGCAAATCCTCCTTGTGCCTGAGCTGCCAGAGGAGGAACACCCAGCGGCTTGGCAGCTGGGTACTGTGTCATGCTGACTCAGCCTGGGGGGGCCGAGGCCGATCCAACGGCAACCAGGAGCCAAAAAGGAAGGCATGAGATCCTGTGTTGATTCGCAGACTGCCGAGGAGTGTTCAGGTGATGATGATGATGATGATGATGACGGTGAAGAATGCACAAGATATCCTCATGATTCAAGATACTTACAGAATGGATGTGTTAGGTTCAGTTATTTATTTCATTTCTGTCAGGAAACAACTTTAGACTTCCCATGAATAACTCATCTGATTCAACTCAGACCTAAAATAAAGGAATAGTAGGACATTTTGGTTAATATGCTTTATTTGCATTCTTGCCAAGAGATAGATGACAAGATCGATATGGCCTCGTGTCCTTTAAGTATAGAGCGAGAGCCGGCAGACTATTACCTTATCTCAGCATAAAGACTGCCACAGTAAACAAATGTGTCCACTTATAAATAACATTTTGAATCTTGTTTGTTTCATCTGCTCAAAAACTAAAAAGGGGGAACATTACAAGATGTGGATTTAGGGAGCATCGCATGATGGAGCTGAATCACTGACAGCCAAAGTGAAACTGGAGATTTAGAGATAAGTAAACCTACATTACATAATGCAATTAACACAAGCTCCAAGCTTCACTTCATATATCTCAATAAGGACCTTATTAAAAATCAGTCTTTATTTCATTGTTTATCTGTATATCCAAACACCATTTCCCAGAAGTCATAGTTCCTCAGTGACTAGATGTCAAAGCTGAGTTCATGGATGAGTCGCAGGGTCATAGTTCTGCTCAGAGGTGTCTGTAAATGTTGACACCTTGACGTTGCCGGGCAACCAACCAAGGCTACCTGCTGGCCTGGTCATGATATGAAGACCTCCTTGTTTCCAGCTGCATATTGCACATGGACGAGAATGATTTCAATCTAACTCCCAAGAAGTGTGGGTGAGTATTTACAGCATCAGGACAATAAACATTAATCTGTCCTCTGTATTAAGACGTAAGATTGAAAGTCAGCTTGATTATAATTAACTGATTATTGGTTAAACCAACACAGTGATCAGCAACATCAGTGATAACTCATGATTCATTTTCTCTCTGCATGAGTTGGCTAACGTGGGGATCCTGTTCATCCTCATCATACAACATTACTGCATCCCATAATAATGATGGCCTAACCACAAAAAAGAGAGCACAAGTTATGAAAGTTTCTTTTCCCCTAAAATGCAAACTGCTCATACTCATAGAGACCTTTGCATCTCAAGGTGTGACTTGTCAATATCTGATGTAGTCGTGATATAATTTTGAGTTTAAAAACTCATCTTTGATGCAATTTTGTCTCATGTATAATGCAGTCCAACATGCATGTGAAAAAATCTCAAATCAATGTTAAATAACTGTATCTGCATCAATATGTTTGTATAATTAATAAGTGGAGCTCGATGCATTGGGCGTCTGTGCTATTTTTGTTTTCATAAAAAGCCAAGAGAGTCATGGCAGATGTGATGCAGATCCAGCCTTTATGAAGGGTTTAGCGAGTTATTAACTGCAAAGTGCAGAAGTTTAACATGCACTTCTGCTAGAATTTCAATAACATAAGGTTTCTTTCTTTTTGACCTTTCTGGCAAAAAAAAAAAGAAAAAAGATGTGAGCTGCTTAGTCATCACGAAAACCCCTCATAGATGGCATGCTTGTTATCCTTGGAGTATCTCTTAATCTAATTCATTATCCTTTAATTCCATTATATCTCCTCTCAATCCAGGTGCTCTGTTAAATTCATTCAGTGCTTATCCGTCCTCAACCAAATTATAACTAGAAAAACTCACATAACCTCCCCGGATCACATTCGAGCCCGTAAAAAAAGGCACTGCAGAAGATATAAAAGGAAGGTCAGCAACTCAGGAAAGTAACACATGACATTCAAACATCCAGGGCCGTTGCAAAGGGGAAAAAGGTGATGACAATTCAAGGGGCCCACAGCCCAGTAGAGCCCACAACCACCAGTAGTCTAATCTTTCCATGACCAAATTCTGCATATAACCCTGACAAATACTCATCCCAACTAGGGGTGGGAGGTATAGCAAAAACATTGTATGATCTTTTAACGGTAAATTCACAATCACGATTTCATCACAATGTTTTACATGGATTTTAACTATTGGTTTTTGACTATTTTCCAAGTTAGTGAACAGTGCAACCCAACTATTTCCTTCTATGTAAAAACTAAAAATATAGCCCTAAAAGAAAATGAAAATATAACACAGCATTTAGGCCAAAGAACCTTTCTGATTCAGATTTTCATTGAACAATGAAGATGTAACTGAGTTAATAAACAGCTCTTCCTGATTGGCCAGAGCGTCGTCACTGGAAGAGTGGCGAGCGCGATGTCCAACAATCAAACCCACGAATTTTCTAAACACATAGCCGCCATGCTACAACAACCCCGCCGACACTGAGGAGGTACTATGAAGAACTCAGCTCTGTAATGGAAAAGGACCTAAACCGAGTCGAGCCGAGTAGAGCTGTAACCGTGTACCGGAAAGGGGCCATTGGATTGGTTGATTGTTGTGTCTCTAGGACTGAAGTGGACTGAAGCAAATAGTGTGATCTGGTGCTGCGTCCGTGCAAGAGCATACAACAGCAATAAACCATGATAAACCATACTACGATTTCTCTGCTTTGGCAGATCGTCAACACGTTCAAATCCGTCACCATCTAATATCATCGTATCGCCCACCCCTGATACTAACTCAATCCTAATACACAGTCAGGGGGCAGGGGGGGGCACTTCAGTATTCTTTCAGGAGGCCCAAAATTCCTAGCATCAGCCCTGCAAACACCAAATGTTGATTCATCAGGTTCATAGATTTCCAGATACAGCCATAATCTTGAAATTCTCTTTGAAAAAACAATGTTTTTATTATTTGATCTTTCTGTGCTGATTCACACAGACTTGCTCATTCTTCTCCATACACCTCCTCCTGACTCCTGTAACACACTGACCTGAGGTATCATCCGGCGCTCCCTCCGGCCTCCTCCCTGCTCCTCAGCCTATTAACCAAACAAAGAGGCATGACCACATCACCCCTGTACATGGCTCTCTACGTGACTGGCTTTTGCTAATACAGTCACCACACAGTGACCTGCTTTATGGACCCAGACGCTCTTAAGTCTGTCGCTTCTTTTTACATCCCTTGTTAAAACTCTATGATTTGAAAACGTTTCGACATAGGTTTGTAATTGATGCTCCTTCTTATTCATTCATTGTTTTTATTTACATGCTGATGCTCTTTGGTCTGTATGAATAAAGTTTGGTATTATATATCAAGGGATTCTCCCTCTGTCTTCCCTCCTGCAGCTCTAGCTCCACTTTTATCTTCAGTGTTTAGCCAACACAGCTTTTATCTGCAAGATGCTTAAGACAGACGCCACCTGGACTTGGATACAAAGAGGCATTATGGTTCATCAGGCAGCTAGCTCTCTATTTGTGCTTTTCCATTCAAGCCCGGATGGAGCCACAGTGCCTGTCCCTGCACCAGGCCCCGCCTGTGCTGGTGTGGAACGGTCGCCGACACTTAAATCCTCTAAGAAACTCTGAGAATGAGAGGAAGGCTCACTCTGGCCCGTGAGCATGTTAACACATTTATCTCTACGCTGGAGCCTTCTCTCTTCACACACGTAAGGAGACGCACAAAATGCTGGTCACAAGCCATCGACATTGTTGTGATGGATAAAATCAGTGGCACAGAGCAGAGAGGTGTAGCGCTAACGATGGAGATGGAGGAAAGCAGTAACAACAGGCCGAAGGAGGCCGCAGACAGAACCTCTCTCGCTCATGTTTGTTTGCTTTCACCCACGTCTACCAGACGCTCGTTCAACTCTTCGTCGCGGCCTCGGGAAAGCTACCGCTTTGAGGTAGATACCTCCTTCAAGATGATTGACACGTGATGGGCCACGAATTATACCGACTTTAGAAGAGTACAGCAACATTTACAAATGCGTGTTCAGCCCGGAGGTGAAGAGGCAGATACTGTAGCTTTGAAGGTCCTGGCTCCAGGTGAGACGTGTGGCTTATCTCTGCTGCAGCGGATGAACATTTTCACATGCCATTCAGACTCCTCAGCTCAGGCAGGCCGGAGTACCTGACTGGAATCAGGAGAGGAAATGCTGAAGTCTTTTTCGTCCTCTAAGCCTTAGGATGAAGACTCAAGTAAATTTCTGTTTGGCTTGAAATGTATAATAGTGTTTGTCATTATTTTATCACAGTAACAATGAGGTCAGACAAGTAGTAAACAAACCAGGGCAAGTCTCTTTACAAAGCCTGGATAGTATTTTGATGCTTATACTTACTAAACTTACATGTAACAATTATATAATTATACCAGATATAAATATTATATTTTTCAAGATATACTTTGTTTTCAAATTCTTAGTTTTACTTTTATTCCTCTTTGCACATTGAAGCACAGCCCTCAGAAAATATCTCCCTGCCTTTTACTGCATGTGTAACACGGATGTAATAATTAACATTTTTAGATGAATTAACAGCGGCTGACATGTGACATTTCCTCGTGTCAAAGTAAAACTAACTGTCACATTTCACTGAAACACATCCAACAGACATATTTCACGTGCCACAAATGTCAACGTCTGGCTGTAGAACAAAGCAGAAGATCGCAGAAGTTCAACTTCTGCAAATCATAAATGTACAGATGTTAATGACAACTCATGAAAAACTCTGAGCAATCAAGTGGACTGGCTGACACTGTCATCCTAACACTGTCGTAGAATGGCTTAAAGCAATAGTCTAAAGGCAAAGTAACAGAGGATCTGTCTCTTCTGCTGGTCAAGCTCAGAAAACTCTGAACCCTTCATTTCCCATAGTTCACTACAGTCATGGACAAAATTGTTGGTCCCCTTCTGTTAAAGAAAGAAAAACCCACAACTGTCACTGAAATAACTTGAATCTGACTAAAGTAAAGGACTGAAGGACGTTCTCCCAGAAGCTCTGTGTACAGATGAGACAGACTCCATTTCTCCAGCATGTAACAAAGGCCTTGTATATCTGCTGCCTCCAATCCTCAACTGAGATAACCTCCAATGATGTAACCAGAACATAAATCCAATGATGACATCATCGGGGTAATTTTCTCAGAAGAAGCTTTTTTCAGAGCCGCAGATGACATCACACAAGTCTCTTCACTACCTCAGCAGCATGTGTGTAGATGTGAGTATAGACAGTAGATACTTTAGATATTTAACCATCCAAATCATCTCTCCACTTTCATTCCTTTAATATCGATGCAGTCACTCTTGGTTTCCAGGTTTGTGTGTTGTTGTTATGATGATAAGGAGTGAAAGATTAGTAATAGTAATAATTTACACTTTCAAATTTCACAACATTGAAAACATCTTCATTGGAATAAATGGACATCATTATATTTAGAGTTGGTTTATGAGCTTAAATACGACGTCAGGTTCTTCTTAAAGATGAACTGAAATGTAAATAACAGCTGATCTCAGCTAATAAGAATATAATCAATATAAATATTTACCTTCTTTAAAAATCAGGGGTCGAGGGTATTACTTAATTTATTTAACTTATTACTTAATGACATGAAGGTGATTTATAAAGTAAATCAGCCAATGTTTGTCCAGTTGATGTCTTTGTTAAGCCGAGCATCATTTTGTTCTGAAAATCTGCAGCTCACGACTGATGATCATGAATCTCTTGAGTCGTGTCACCGAAATAAACAAATGTAAAAGGACACAGCTACAGAGTCTCATGTGGCTCACAGCAGGTAGTTGGTTCAAACAGAGGAGCTGGCCTCCTACAGGGGTTATTTTACACTTTATCATAGCAATATTTCTGCTAAAAACGCAAAATTAGTGTAAAATCTGAGAAAAAAAAAATCATAATACAACCAGTGTTAGTCGAGTTATATCAGCAAACATTCAACTCAGGTGAACTTCCTGCAGGGGCAGGATCTGTATGTGTTTATGTGAATGAGAGAAGTGAGACTGCGGGAAAAACGTTTGCATATCGTTTTGGCTTAAAATAGAAACCAGACCTGTAGAACAACCTGTGACAAGTAAACTGAATTGGATGAGTAAAATCTCTGGAGTGCGCCTTTAACATGAGAGTAGTTTGGACACACTGGCGTCCTTCGCGTCTCCTGTTAGGACTAATAATATCTCATGTCATTTGTTTTCCAGGATGAAGCTCTGGGGCCAGACTGTGCTGCACCGAGGGACCTCGTGTGCACAGTTTACCCTCTGAGCAAGTGAAAAGAGACCGGCCAGCTCCAGAGAAGCGACTCCCACAGAGAGCATCAGCACCACAGGAGCACATTGCCATCGATCTGTATGGAGACCTCCATCAAGCTCTCGGTAGGACGCTCCGGCAAAGTGAAAATAATCTACCGGCTACAAAGTGCAACGACAGTGAGTGGCTCAAATCATTTTCAATAAGCGGCAGTCAGACAGTACATTAGCAACTCTTGTGTTTCAGGAAGAAAGGCAAATATAAATTCATCTATCATTAGTGGGGATTTCAGCCGGCTGCCAAAGAGCAAGGTGTTCATCCACAGCACGGGTTTGGTCTCACAAACTGGAGACATGGAAATTAAATCTCAAGTGAATAAAACCACTAAACACTCCAGAAAGACTATTAATCATTGATAGTATTTGCTGGATACATCTAACACCCGAGGCAATGACAACAGAGGAGCATTCACTTCATCACCAAACAGTCCCACTTGTCATTTTAATGATTAAAGAACTAAATCAAACATTTGCAAAACAGCAGTAGTTAAAAGTCCAGATGCAAATAAGTCTTTAAATGAAGGTCGTGCATGATTGTGACATTCATCAAACACCCTGAGCTCAGGATTGGTCAAATTCATTAGAATGAAATATTACTGCAAAGTTTCTGAAATTAATTATAAGTGAGGAAAATGTGCAATTTCTCATGTTGAGCATGAAATACATTCATCGCTCATTCATTCACTCATTCCATCTTTGGTAAGGACACAAGAAGGGTGGAAGGGTGGGGGTCTACAATGATAAGGTTAAAGGAAACTTGATTCAAGTTCTCACAGAGTTAGATTGGCTTTAGATTGTGACTGTGACAGTTATTGCACCAATGAATTATTCGCTCAGTGTAGCTTAGCACCAAGACAGCAAACAGGGAAGCAATACAGCCGGAAAAAAAAAATCATGCATTGCATCCCTATAAAGAACAAAGAGCAAAAACAACTACAGCTGAGGCTGACAAACTTATTTGAAAGAACAGAAAATCTGAAATGATAAAAGCACAAGATGAAAAGTCGGAGGATCATCAAAGCTTTTGTATTGTGCGTTTTGAATTTTGGGAAAATAAATTCATTCCAAACCACTGCAGTGGATTACCTGTGATTTTTCAGGGTGCCAGGCAGAGCTCCCTCCAACGGTTTGAAACTGTTTTAGTCAGGTTAAAAGGATATTCCAGGATAAATTTAACCCATGGTCTAACACACCGTGAGACTGAGTAGTACACCCCCGAGAGAGATCAAGTTTGCCGACTGTAAACTTCTCTAGTTGTAGTGACTTCCACAGACAGCCAGATAGGACAATACTGCTGTCTTTGTAGCCACGAGACAACCACCATCAAAAAAGCCACTCATAGCCACAAATAATGGTCAGAACAGCACCATACTTCATCAAAAGTACAAACAGGGTCCCAGCACATAATACGAGGCATCAAACACCTGCTAGCTTTGACTGGTTTCTATTGAAAAGAGATGAAGACAGAACTCACCCACTCTCCTCCAGCTGCTTCCTGACAAGTCGATTACCAAATGCAGTAGAAAAGAAAGGAGTCCAGTGATGTTTAATCCAAAAATACAAGCACACTTTGGTGACTGTGATAGTTTGAGCAACTCAAGTCCGTTCATTTCCCTGTTCACTAGTGTTAGAAACAGATATTGATGCATTTGGTAATCGACTTGTCAGGGCTTTCTTACAAAGGTCAAGCGTTATGGTGTAGCATCCCTTCAATCAACCACCATGAGGAAGCATGACAATGACAAGCAAAAGAGACAACGCACTTTAAACCCACATATTAAAGTCACAAAATCATCACAAAAGAAAATGTCTTTTCCAGATAAAACCACAAAAGCAAACAACATCAAAACAAAGACACCAAGTTCAATTCAACCCACAGAAAGTTCACTTTAACTCAAAACTGAAAAATCCCTCACAGTGACCCCTCTTCCTCAACAAAACATCTTTGGGTCAGGTAAATTCTCTCTTTTTTTCACCCGAGTAACTCCTCCAGGAAAAACGCATAGAGGATCTTTACGTTAACGAAACTCTCCGACAGTAGTCGGAGTCCTACCGGTCAGTTGACTGCTCCTCAGCGGGGTTAGGGATCCCGGTGGAGCTCCAATGTTCCTGTGCGGGTCCAGGTTTTATAATCCACAAGACAGGAGCGATAATTAATCCGACATGACCGCGGACTTTGCTTGAAAGACTAAAGATAAGCGCGGCGCTGACGCTGTTGCTTCTAAGCGTGCTGAGCCGCCATCTTGGCTCCTACCGGCCTAGTTTAAAAAAAAAAAAAAAGTTGAGGTGGCTGACGCTGCAGGTGTGTCGGGGGCGGAAATTAACCGCGGAAGGGACTTAAGAAATATTATTTACCCTGCTAGTCGCTACACCACAAATGTCAACCTCAAGCCAGAGACAAGAGAGGATTAGTAGGATTCTTTGTCATGGAGACATGTAGCCTATGTCTGTACAAAGCTTTGTGTCAATCCATCAGGTAGCTGTTGAAATATTTCAGTCCAGACCAAAGTAGTGGATCAACAGACCGACACTGCCAAACACAGGTTTAAAAATGGGCCTGAAACGTGTCCATTATTGGCAGCTCGCTGTGGAAGTGAGGAAAAGAATGTATTTCTGTCATGATGATACACTGACTCTTTAACCATGTGATTTGGCACAAACATCACAAGGAAGCTTGACCTGTGAGGTCAGGAAGAGTTGGTGGTTCATCTTCAGAGGTTACTGCAGTGCTGAGTTTAATCTTTTATTACCTGGTACCCTCCTTTGTCTCAGCGGCTTCAACACAACCATAATAAAACATGACACAAGCCACGAATCATTATATACACACCTGTTAGGGAACTTAGTATGGTACATTATGGATAAGGACATCACCTGTGTAATATGCTCATTTTATCATATTAAGAAGAAGAATGTCATGAAATCCTGTGTCCATGTTGTATTATAGATGAACATAGTCCAGACTAACTAACTAAGGGGAACCAGGGGTTCTACAGGCTGTCTGTCATCAGCAAAATTCAGACGAGCGAGCTCATTGGCCGTCATAGTGGTTCTGCTTTTTGATGTTCAAATGACAGGAAGAATAAAGGATGCCGACTCAGCTGGAGAATCATCAACAGGTCCACTTTGGGAACAAATGAAGCCTGGTGCATGCTGGGAAAAGTGGGGTGAAAATGACCCTCAACTATATTGATGTACATCCAGATCTGTCTTTTAAAGATGCAGTGAAGAAAGATGATCAATGTGTTCTCTCTCTCTCTCGCACACACACACACATCCACATGTAATTCCTGTTAATACCACAGTGTATTATCAAACAGAGGATGACAGCTGAGTGGAGGCATTAATGCACTTTCTCCGAGTGAACCAATCACACTGACACATAACCTGGGTTTACTGTGTGACCAGGTGTGAGGAGGTCCTCCAGGAGGACGAGCTGCGAGGGGGGCAGTCGCCGCGCGGCGTCATGGAAAGTGTGAGCAGCACCGTGAGGTTCAAAGACACCGGCTGACTCATCTTCTCAAAAGCATTCTCACTAAAAATGGACGGCTGGTGATGAATTCATCCGTGAGCACGGTACCCACTTGAACAGCACTACAAAAGCAGCATTTGACTCCACTATTATGTAAATAATGATGCAGGATTTTCAAAGTGATGACTCATGTTAAGTTGACATTTGGAACATGTATTTGGGATTTCCGTGAGTACGTGCTGGTCTCTGTGTACCCGGTGACACTCAGGACATTATGACCGACGACCAGTGTTAACGTGTTAGTGTGTCTTGCATTATTAAAGTACTAATAAATATTCATGT
>OMNW01003523.1:2681-29508 GCA_900303245.1 Selene dorsalis
TCAAAAAAGAAAAAAAAAAAAAAAAAAGAGTCACCATAAGTGGCTGCCACAGAAACTTCTGAAGCCTGAGATGGGGAATCTTTGACGTAAAGATGTGTGTGTGATTTGTAAATAAATAAAAATGTAAAAAAGTACATTTTCCAAAGGAGACGAAACCAAGTCATCTTATCAGTATGTTGCACCAGTTTGAGGAGCCATTCTCTCCCTCAGCACAAAGGAAATCAAGAATAAAAGTCAATACAAAGTGCAGAGTTTTACACAATCCTGAAGACATCCAGCAAAATGAAATCAAATAGCAATCGCACATCCAATAAATCCTGTGTCGCTGTTTCTCTAAAAGTCTGTGACAGGTAGGAAAACAGTGAGAAAACAGTTCTCATCATCGCAAAAAAGGGGAAAAAGCCAACAAAACCTTACTTTTCACAAAACTGACAGTTACAGAGAAAAGACAACGGTTTGTTGAAGTTTCGGACGAATCCTCATCTTATGGCTCCATGTGGAAGAAAGTGAAGGGGCTGCAGTCAGATCCTCATCAACACTGTTGATGAACAGACCTGGGGGGGGCCGTATCAGCTACAGGGCCCTCTCCGTTGTGGCCCCCGATACAAAGCATGACAGACACCGTGTGCCATTTGAAAGGGCTCGTGCAGGTACTTCACATGATGGAGGAAGAGCTGGCTGAGCTGCAGGCAGACGATAACGTGTGTGGTGGGGCGCAGGGACGCGGACGTCAAACTCACAAATCAGTGTATTCAATCGTGAACATCCCCAATCTGGACACACACACACACACACACACACACATCTCATCTCATGCGCTCTACGTCTCTGATGTAGTTTTCTAGAGAGTAATATCTCCCTGACACCGAGCCTTTTGACTGGAAAAGGACCCAGACTTCTCCTGACAGACTGCTGCTGCTGCTCGTCAGCCAGAGAGAGAGGGAAAGGTCAGCTAACATGGAGCACATTATAGCTCATATCTCCCCCCTCCCCTTCTCGTCCTCTCCTTCCTCTCCACCTCCAAGCCCTTGGACAAAGACAGATACCGTGGTAACAGCGGCAGTGGTTAATATTAAAAAACACACCCAGTGATGTCCATTACAGTGCATAAGCATCGTCACAACTCGAGGCTAGTTTCCCTGTGTCACCTCGTAGTCAGCATGTTGTGTGTCCAACCTCATTCTGTCTCTCGTCTCATTGTCCCCTCTTCTACAGGCAAACCACAGATGGACAGTTGAAGTGGACAAAGTTTATCTTTCCCTCTGTTAGGCCTCTGTTAATGAGTGATTCTGCCTGGGAAGAGTTCATATTGGAATTCCTCACCCGCCTCACACTTCCCGAGGCTGGTCACAGGTCTGCAGACACACTCTTTCCCTCAAAGCCCTCGTTAGGATATTTTTTCAGGAAATGCAATAATGTGGGGCCAACACAGACACATTATTGGAGCTCTCCCAGCCCAACAGAACCAAACACAAGCAAATTGGGTAGATATGTAGCATGTAGCATATATTACTATAGCACATGTCTTTCTGCTGCTGCATTGAGGGGCGATATTGAAGGTGGGGTGAAAAATCATCAACAAAATTACAGATTTTGTTAAGTGGCAGTTATATAAAACAGTGTTTGTACACTCAGCCGTGGCACTGACCATATTATGATGTATGATACGTGTCCAGATCAGAGGACCGTGGCCTGGATCAAACATATATGTCGTGTTTCTTACTGTCCCTACATGTGTCGCAGGTGTTGTTATGACCCTGGGTCATAGATGTAATTGTGTTTGTGTTATGACTGATGTTGCTCTCCTCCATGCCAAAGGATGGTCCTGGTTTCTGCCTTCTGTCAGTCTTTCCTACAGCAGAGGTTATGTGACTGAAGCAGTCCCTGTAATTTATTTTGCATTTCTGAGAATGACTATGGAGATTGTTTAGACCCTGAAGCCTATTTGCTGGTCATACACACTGTTACAGACTGGACTGTGTTTTCTGCATCCTTGGGAGAGGGGACAAGGGAAGCCACCATTTCTGCTGTGATGTGGTTCCCCTGGGTGTAACAGTGTGTTGAGGTGTTACAGCTGGTGGTTTTTGAGAACATAGGTTCAGGGGTGCTGACCCTATTGGTCATCTCCCTGGTCAACTCCCTGAGCAGGCCCTATAGGGTGTGTGACTGTATGTGTGCAGTGGTGAATGTGCAGCATTGTTTGTCCTCAGCTCAGGTTGAATAGTATCACTGAAGTGTAATCTACAGTATGTACCAGCATCCAGGAAAACATTTGTTCTTGTTCACGGGTTTCAAAGATGAAAAACATCTTTTTAAATGACAGAATGTGATGTGCACACACACACACACACACACAGATGACAATCAAACAAATACACACAGTCTGCATTACAGTTTTTCCACCTCCTGCTTCTAAACACATGACTTCCTGTACTTGGAGACACATTTAAACTTCTCTTCTCATTCATTTCCATATTGACTTCCTTCACAGCACTGGAGCCAATTAGCTCCTGAGGAAATCCTCACATCCCTGACAGATTAAGTGAGATAAGACAGACTGGAACTGTTTGCTTTTATGGAGCTGACCTCTGATATTTCTATCTACATAGTAATGACAATAATACTAATAATAATAGCAGCTGTCTCATTTTGAAAAGATGTTGATGCTGCTCTTTCTCTTTGGGCTGACAGCAGGGTTAAAAATTGCAAACATACTGCTGAGGGAGACTGAAGTCATGATGCCATTCATTAAAAAAGTAATAGTGAAACAGGAGGATATCCACTGGGAATAAAGTTTCAGATTTAATATTTTCAATAGAGAATTTAATTTGAATTCAAATGAAATAGCACAGGATGTGGTGCTTTACTAACATGCTCTTCACAATAAATGCAATATTAACTTTTACATCAATTCTTATATCTTTGCTGCTATTAACGTTATAAACTTCTAGATCTTCCTGCCTCATTAAGACCATGAGCACAATCCATGACTTCCTTATGGACTCAAGCACTTCCAGCAAACATGGGGCGGGTACATGGTGCATTAAATCTCTGCCAGGTAACAGTAGCTTCTTAGAGTTATAAAACATCTCATCCTCTGCTCTCACTGAAGTTCAGATATAGTAGAAACATTCAGAAAATGGCCAAATGAGATGAAATTATCT
Organism: Selene dorsalis; assembly: GCA_900303245.1. Lineage (NCBI taxonomy): Eukaryota > Metazoa > Chordata > Actinopteri > Carangiformes > Carangidae > Selene > Selene dorsalis. Next base: position 5,846 of record OMNW01003523.1, read on the forward strand.
CTTATGATCCATGAGGAGTCACAGGTGGATTTTTTTTTTACCCTTAAAGTTACAAAAAAACAAAACACAAACAAAAACAAGCAACTAAGTTCTGAGCTCATAACAAATATCAAACAAACAGCAATACTGGAAGATCAATATCAACCACCAACAAAAGAAGCAAAACAGAACAGCCAGCCAATTGAAAATTAACATCCAGTCATTCAAAGCCAAAAGTATCCAAACCCAATCCCAATCATGGGCGTCAGACTCATTATACCAATAATACTGGACCTACTCACTTTTACCGTCTCAATTCAACGCATCTGTCTGTTTACACAGTGGTTCAGAGCGCCGTCAGTTAAATCCATTCCACTGAAGAATATCCTCATTACTCAAACTCCACACCGTATTTTCGCTCTTCCCTCGGTATCCCTCGCTCCTGCTTTCTCACACCTCTCAGATCCATTCCACTTGACTTGCTTATTCAGAGTCTATAGAAATGAAATTGTACACCACTTTTTCACTGCTCCCACCTGCTGCACTGTAGCGTATATTTCGGACATCTGCATGTGCATCACCTGTAAGGACGGTGCTGCTCTCCAGCCAGCTCATCTGCAGCTGAGCCGAGCTGTGAGAGTGTGTGTTTTCTTCGATCTCCACTCAATCGCCAATAGAGGATCGGGTTGCCGAGTCGCAGATGTTTACTACAGCATCTTAATCTTATCAAAGTAATAATCGTTTAACGAGCATCGGTTGTCTTCAGAAAAAAAAAAATCAAAACGTGCATCCCTAAAATAAAATTAGCATATTTTGTTCACAATCAAGAGGCTGAAACCAAAAACATTGACAAGAGGGTACAGTTCTGATACAATAAAACGGCGATAACAACCAGGTATATAGCTCGACCAATGACGACCAGGGAGGACTACAGGATATCTCCAGTACTGACCATTACAGTGCATTTAAATCATGAACAGAGCATCTGATTTGACAATGAAAAAGACAATCAAACACAATCAGCCTCAGTTGCTTCAGGGACATGACTGGAGCAACAAATGATTCATGCTGCAAAATTAAAAAGGCTCAACAAAAAGGCAATTATTTTTCACACACTGAGTTTGCCCCTAATGCCTTTCTTTGAGACTCCTGAATTTTGGTTAATTTCTCCTGGGATGGAGCACGCTGTCTGAAGACATCCCTGCTAAATCAAGAAGGTTAACAGATCCTTGTGTTTTTACTTCTGAAGTAAGACAACTTCACATTTAGTGTTGACTTTTAAGTCATTAATATAATGAGGAGGCTAAGAATGATAATAAGGGACTGAGGTACCATCTTCAAAATGAAGGACACTTCAGCAAAATTCAACAGAGTGCTTCTCCTAACAGTTAAGATATTTTGGGGGAACTTCAGCATCTGACTGTGACAGTGATGAAAATAAAACATCTTTTGACCCTGATGAAGGCATTGTGCTGAGTCATTTGTCCTCATCTTGTCTGTGTGTATGTGTATGCTGTGGGTGGGGCTTCCTCTCCTGGCTCCTGGCCTTCCTGCACACCTGATGGCCATCTACTCATCAAAGGGTAAAACAATACACCCTGTCCAGTCTGCAGTTACAACTCATAATTTTGTATAATTTGCATAATTTTTTGTTAAGAAAAACTGAGTTTTAGGCAGCCGATGTCACATTGTGCGCCGGAAGTTGCACTTGCGTCAAAAGTGCGACGTATGTTTACATTTTCATGGAGATCGTGGAGGCATTCAGAGTAGCAGTCGCATTTATGCTGGCGCCAGCCCTCTTCGTCTGTTTGCATTTGCAAATACAGCTGCTCTATTACGTCAAGGAGCAGAGACGAAGTGCTCAGAGGTCAGCAACGTCTCCCTCCAACACGAAGTTTCTCGTTACGCTGCCACCTACAGGTGTGGCATGCTCTTAAACGAAAACTTTTCTGTAAACAGTCAGGTGTGCACGATGTTATTTTTGTAAACGGAGAGGGAGAAATGTCCGTTCATGAAAATAGCCGGCCATGTGTAGACCTAATCTAAATCTGTCTCTCTATCTTTAAATAAATAATTACACATCACTCCCCTGGTGAAATAAATGTGTCTCTGCTTTTTGCATTAGTAGCATCAAGCGCCCTTCAGTGAAGTTAACGTCCTGTGAAGTTAAAAAAAAGAAAAAGACTGTGACATGGTGTTGACTGGTCTGAATAGCTGGACTGCTGTTTAATACAGTCTGACAACTCTCTACAGCTGAGCAGCCCCATCACCACGTGTCCTGCTATTTCTGAGTTTCACAGGATTGTCAATGAAGACGCCACCTGCACCAAGTGCCAAGAAATGTTTAAATGTGTTGAGCTGCCGTACAGCTTGTGGCTGCACTTTCCACATGGGTAGAGGTGTGGATGGAGGATCGTTGAGCTGTGTCATTTCTGATCAGCAACTGCACAGCCTGAACGCACATGTGGGTAGTGCTCGATGTTTCCTCTCTCTATTTCTTAGCAACAGGTAAGACAGTCTGTTCGGGGGGGTGGTAACATAGGGTAACATTAAGGTTGAAGTAACTATTACAGTAAGTATTATCTTAGCAGTTTTCTTATTTTTTTATGTAGATTTTGTTCTTTTCATTTTTATATCTTTATGTTTTTGGGTTGTCTTTTGCACAAACACTGGTCAAAGGTAAACTTCACTGTGACATGATTACTTTCTGCAAAAACATGTCTGGCCATTATTCAGTCTTGTAACTCAGGAACAGAAGACAAGATTATGACCATGTTTCCTGCAACTTGGCTGGTTGGCAGAAGCATACAACTGATGTTTCTAGGTCTTTTTTTTTTTTTTTTTTTAAGAAAGGAGGGAAAGCCATGTTGCAATGATGCACACCTTTTTGCTGCTTCAGTATCCATTGAAGGGTTCATACAGGTGGACAGACATTTTAACTTTTCCTTTTCCACCCCAAACTAAAATTTGGTACATGAAATGTGTGCCATTTATATAACAGGCTTTTAATTTGAAAGAGTCCAGGCTTTGAGGCACGGTTATCGGACTCAATTAATAAAAGGCCATTTGGCATGTTATTAAATGCTTGACTTGAATTCAATAGTCAGCCAATGTTCCCATGTGGACGTCACTGTGGCAAAACCCAATCCTCTGTGCATCTGGTTAAATGCCTTAATTCAAGCGGCTCCGTCTGACACAGTCGTGACAGTTGAACAGATTTCTGTAGCTCCTTACCGGTCACAGGGACAAGGAAGAAAGTAGCCTACACCAGAACCTGCCTGGGGACAAGTAAAAGCCACACTTGATGAATGCCTACCCATTGCTCATAACAGGCCACAAAACCAATTTGAAACCCCCCAGCATGGCGCCATGATACATCAGGTTAATTTGACGTAACCAATTTAAGGTGTCATTGTGGTTTAGTGATGGATGGCACCCATCCTGACATGGCGGGTGAAAACGGTGAAATACACACGTCGTTTATCTCACCTCCCCACTGTGGCCCCACACTGCCTTTTTTTTTTTATATGGCGGAAAACTCCTCCCCCAAAAAACACACGGCTGAGTGAAGGTGAGAATAATGTGTGATAAACAGTCAATGGTTGGATGACCTCAGCATGAACGATCTGATGGAGTTACTGTTTGCTCAAGTCCAAGCCTGGAGCTATGACCAGGTGCTCACACTGATATTCAATAGAAACCCTAACCATTAAATCTACTAAGTATCACACACACACACCTTAACAACTTACATGCAAACATTCACGAAGGTGGTTCATTTTTGTGTTATATCTAAAACAGAGTACAGGTCTGTGCCTCATCACATGCTCAAGCACAAGCTAAAAATTGCAATATATCGTCTTGCTTATACTATATCGCAATATATCACAACATATCATATCGTGATACGTATCGTACTGCCAGATTCTTGCCAATACACACTTACTTACATTATCGGAGACGTTCAGTTTGACATCACAGCTGTGATAAATTCACACCATGTAGGTACCAAAGCATCCTGAGATAATTCATACTGCTCATCCTTCTGCTCTCTCTGCAGCTCTGTCAGAAATTGTGTATTAAACACATTCATTTCCAAATCAAGTACATTTAGGGCTTTTGTCGTTCTGATAGGAAAGTAAAAACAGTCCCTGATTTAAGATGACAGAGGTTACAATAATCTGCTCTTGATGTAATGATTGCTCAGTCCTGTTTAATATCACAATTACAGCGACTACTGCTATGTGATTGTGAATAGCTGCTACCAGAAATAATCAGGTGATTTAGGACTTAAATGGCTGCTGTGAGGCTATTTCCTTTATCCAGTCTGTTTCAGTTGTTAGATGTTGACAGCGGCCTTGTGCTGCAAAAATCAGCAACCCTCAAGTTTAACATTGTTTAACCTGTTTGTGCTTTGAGACGATTAAATTGTTTGTCCTTGTTTAACCTTGAAGATTATCTCGCTGGCTGCAACCTTCAAATCCAGCCTTTCTTACTGCGGTGTTGAAACAGATCTTAAATGCATAGGTTGGAGAGCTCCTCCTTTAACTTTAAATGGGGTTTTATTGACAGGACTGAATTACCTTACGGATCATTTCAGTCTGTGCAGCTTTTAGATGCTTTGTTTACAGTCTCTACAGTTGCAAAACTGTTGTGTTGTTCTGGTAATTATCAGCAGATGCAGATGCACTTTTCATTTGAATATAATTCTCTGTATTATTTTTGCAGGTCATTCTTTAGTGTTTACTGTTTGCACAGTCAAGTTTTCTTTGCCTCCCCATTATGCAGCTAACTTCATTTTGCTGTGTTGTTTCTCCAAATTAAACAGACGTTCCACGGCGACCTGCTAAGTTTATATGGTGGGTAAATATTTTTTTGTGTGTGCCTCAACTGTGATTAAGCTACCAGCTGAATCTAAAGCTTTAAAACTATTCAGCTTCGACATGTTTGTACCATTCATTAGCTGCTGCGAAGGTTTCAATAGTTAGCCACACGTAGTGACGCTCTTCCTTATCCAGTTTGAACATGCCACTTTCTTCATGTACAGTTGTTCTTTGTAAACGGGCTGATCAGAGCAGACGGTCATTATCTCCGAGATAAAGCTTGTCATAATGACTGACAGTCATTTTCCTCAAGATGGGGAGACAATGCCATCTTATTTCTGGAGTTCAGCGGTGTTAAGTGTTTTTGTCTTTGGAGCTTTTTGAAGTGCAGCCTACACAACGAGCCCAAAAGAGTGTTGATTGTGTTGTGTGAGTTTTCTTACAATGAAAATGACAGTGATTTAAAGAACGATAGGGAGTATCGACTATCGGAGGCCAAGGAAGGAGGGGAGGGAACGTGAGTGGGTGAATCGTGACGAGAAAAGAAATTCCAGTCCATTGATGAATGGTGAAGCCTCTCATGGTGTCATACATGAAATTTCATCCTGTGCAACACTCATGTACATCGCCTGCTCCCTCCCACATTAGAGTAAATATATCCTGTCCCCACCATATTTGTTTTGGCTCCTGCAGGACCAGCTCCAGCCAGACCTTTTTGCCCGAGGCCAAGCTCTAAGCAGCCTCTGCTCATGTCGGGGCCTGTTAAGATGTCGGTCTGTCTGACAGCATTTGGATGATGCCACCGGCCTTCTAACTCATTTCAGATCAGCCTATTTATCACATGTTGGTTACAACTGCTGCATTAGAGGAGAAAATTAGAAAGACAAATATTCTTATGTACACTCACCTGTTTTAAGTCAAGAGTTATGGTCAGTCATGCCTGCCAAATTTGTTAACATTACCATTTGCAGCCCACTCGCTGCTATTTCAGTGTTCATTTGTTTATTTGGATAGTCGTTAGCTGATCCCATAATGACGCTTAATCTCCTCAGTATCCAAAAAGCTCATTTTGAAGGAACTTTAGCTGAGACAGTTTACCATAAATGAATCAACATTAAGATCACAAGTGAGTCATAAAAAAAACAAAAGTCCATTTTAGGAAAAAGCTGTAATAGAGATTATATCTAGAGGTGCCAGGTGGCCAAGGAAAAGTTTAAACAAGCTGAACTTTTGCCAGATCACATTGAGATGTGATGGAGTTTAATTTTAAACCATAAAACATTAAAGCTTTATTTCTGCCTTCATCAGCTGAGCCATTTCCTCTTTTTAAATCTAGACCTTACCTTAGACGAGGATTTATTCAGCAATACAGATGAATAAGCATCCGAGATACAGAAAGACAGACGTAAACAAAATAGCGGGAGACATCAACAGAGGAATCGATCTGGAGTTCTCAAAGGTGTCACTACAAATTTGAAAAGGGGGCAATGCAATTAACTGCAAGGCTACCTGGGATGTCAAGGTGGCTGTGGCTCTAATCCTATACCTCTTTCACTCCATTCCTGCATACTTACTCCCCTGGAGGACTGAATAATAAAAAACTTGCACTTTTTCCATTCAGCAGCTTTCAGTCAGCACAAAGAATAAAATAAAAGCCACTCATTGTGATTTAGCTGTTGTCTCCTGGAGAGATCAATATTCAGAGGGTAGGAGGTTGTCCACCTGTGGTCAGGGATCTCAAAAAGGAGGCATATCACCCACAGAGAGGAGACAATATAACAAATGACTGGAGATGGAGAATGAAAACAACTTTTATGGTGAAATTATACTGAACAAAAACAAAGATGTTAAATGTGTCCTTACACCCAGCGTTCATGAGGAATGACAGGGAATAAAAGACACATCAACACAGACTGATGAGTTCCTGAGGCCCACTGCAGAAGAATAATACATCCTAGTTCTTGCATGATCTGCATAGTCACCAGATTCACCCACTTACTGTTTTTGAGAGATTTTGCACAACTTAGAGCAGCACAAACTCACAAACGTACTGACAGCTGGGTTCCAGGCTCAGTTTCTGAATATAGGCCGTGTGCATGTCTCTGTGGACGGAGGCTTTGATATCTTTACAGAATTAATATTGAATTTAGATCTGATCTATAACAAAAGAAGAGATGGAGATCTACCTTTTACGATATCAAAGTCTGATCTCTGTGCTTGATATGCACAAGCCCCATTGCTTGTGAGCGTTATGCCACCAACTTTCCCTTTAATTAAAACTATATCTCGTCAATACCCTGATCAGAGTTGTTGCCAAACTTAAGCAAGCTAACTCCCAGTAGAAGAACAAACTGCAAACTTGATATTGCAAAATGAAATTCTGGCACCCAGTTCTTCAAACTCAGGGATTTGTATGTGCAAAGAAATGTGTTTACATCATGCAATGCTCAGAGGAGCCTGAGCTGTGTTTCAGAGGTAAATCAAACAGATCCCTCTGCATAGATATACCAAATCAGATGCAGCATTGCTGGTGTCCTTTCACCCGTCCTTTCATCCTCTCACTCTCTTGCTAAAGTAAAGATATTTATTCTCTCACTCTGCTGTTGCCCTCAATGAACAACCAATGTCAGCACCTATTACAAATCCCCACAAAGGCTTTACCATAAGAAAGGTGATTAATTAAAGCAATTAAGGCAATGACGGTTTCAATTAAGGCAGTTATGAGCTCCGAGTTGAGTAGTGTAGGAAGGGCCTTTGGGCTAGAGAGGAGGTAGAATGAGAGAATATGACCTGCTGAAAGTAATGAATACAACGAGGAGGGCTACCTGAGGAGAGATAGGGAGATAGAGAGAGAGAGAGAGAGGGGGCGGGGATAGTAAAAGCAAGAAATTAATTACTTCTCAGCTCATCTGTTACCTTCTCCCTGCAGCTGTGGTTGCGATCATTCTATCAAACAACAGATTCAATCCACTTATAGAGACTGTGTGTGTATGTGTGTGTTCATCTGCATGTGTGTGCATAGTTAGTATCCGTGCTTTACACAACTTATTGTCTTTCCTAACTAGAATATGTTTTTGACACATGGGCAGTAATAGCATGATATGAGGCGGTATTGTTTAAGTTTTCCCTGCCACCAAACATGGAGACAGATTTGAAGCTTGATGATGAACTAGACTGGGAATGAACTGCTAACACTGGCAATAGCCAAACTTTAATAGCACTTACAACATAGCCGCAATTGACAGTTTCCCCTTAATAATTAAAAATGCTTTTGTTGTGATTTGGGTTCACCATCTATTTTAATCCTGAAAGTTGTGGAGGAAAAAAAAAAACATATATCAATTATTATACCATTGATATGTACCACTAATATGAATTCAAAGGTTAATAATGTATTCAGCGGAGCATTAAAATCTACTCGAAGATATACAAATAATAAATGAAGGTCGCACACAACCTTATAATGTCAGAACAGTTTTCACTGGTTTCCAGAACGAGATGAAGCAGGAGTCAAATGGTGAAGAAAGCCCGAGCCTGAATAATGAATTCAGATGTCTGTGTTATGTTCCCCTGAGTCACCCCGTGACTAACAAGGATGTATGGAGGCCAAACAAAGGGGAATACAAACAACCCTGTTGGAAAAAAATAAAAAGCAAATCAAACCGATCATAAACAAAGCAGACATGCCCACTCTTCATTTACAACTTCCATTGAAAATACAGTGATCAACTACATCAAAGGCCACAGGAACGTCTAAAAGAAGTAAAACAGATTAATGACTACTGTCAGCTGCTAAAACATCATTAAAAACCAGGGGAAGCACAGTCTCAGTACTATGACCTGCTCTAAAATCAGACTCGAATTTATCACAGAAACCATTACCATTTATGAAAGCAATTATCTTGTCTGCTACCAATTTTCTTTTGCCAGAAGGGGAAGTTTTGTAAATTGGGCAAAAGTTCCTAGGGATGTGTTGCAGAGAAGGATAAAGGGTGTATCTCAGATGTTACCATCATCTCTATGTATGGATATATTAACGCACGGCTTCAGAAGCAACTTTTTGAAACTGAGGCCAGAGGGACGTAACCTGAGGAAGCAGAAGACAACTTTGGATCTGAGCTGTGTGAAACACTGCATCCGATACATCTCCATAATTTCGCTCTCTGTGCTCTTGTGTTCCTGATGAATTGTCCTGTGTATATTGCAAAGATGAGATAAAGCCAAGCTGTGCACAGACTGGTTCACGCACTTTATTCTAAGAGCTTGGTGCTGCTTTCAAAAGATTTAATCAAGGTTCCCTGTGTAGTATATGCACATAATTGCACTTAGAAAACCCTCTAAATACATCAAATTAAAAGCAGCAAAGGGCATGCTCCTACTGTACTGCGCCACTTATGCCTCCTCCCTTCGGATATATGCGCGGCTTGGGGTTATATATATATTCCACAAGCAAGTGTGAATGTCACCACCATTAACCTTTTGTATGTGTACACGTCTTTAACTGTTGGGTGTTAATCTCATTAAACTCAGAGCACTGCACACACAACGTATGAAATTATAACAAATACATAAGGACTTGATGAGCTATGATATGATGCAGCCATTCATGATGTGAGAGTAGATTTAAAAGAGAAAGTTTGGAGATCAGTCTTATCTCTACCACTTTCTTTCACTTGTGCTTGTCAGTTTTACTTTTGCTATTAATACAAAACATGATGTGGTTCTGCTTTGCCTTTAATAAGTCACATAAATACTAAATGGTTGATGATTGCAGAGCATAATTGCATAACAGCAGATGAGACGATGCATTCCCTGCCAGAGTCAACAAAACAGAGTATCACACAGATTTGGAGTACAAAAACAAATCAATGCGGCAATTAACTAACTGAAAAATAATCCTGAGATGTGTGACAAGGGTGTATGTGAGTGGTAGTACAGAAAAAGGTGTGTGTGTGTGTGTGTTTGTGTGTGTGTGTAGAGCAAACACTGTGAGTGAAACAGGTTTAGGAGGATGCAAGTGGAGGAGAGAAGAGGAGAGAGCCTTTTATAGTCATAAGGGCACAGCTGTCACCGTACAGATGTCACAAGCTCAAGAGTAAGACCCTACCTGCAAGCAAAAACACAGCGTGAGGGGCAGACTGAGAAATATATGGGCTGGTGTGTGTGCGTATATGTGTGTGTGTTATGTATTAAGCTAATGGCCAACAGCCAATAAGACCAATAGCTTATTAGTGTAAGCGTCATGAAACTGTACCAAAAAAAAAAATCAAAGAATAGCCAATACCCTCTGAATAATAAATCTCAGTGCTGATCACTTCTATGAAACATGATATGAATCTGTGTGGCTGACCTCTATAAATTTATCACTCGTTGCTCTGTATGAATATTATAATGTCCCTGTTTGGGATGAAATGTTAGAATATAAATCTCGAAAAAGCAGCATATATGCCAACTGTACATGATCCCGTGTCATCCTGTGCATCTGTGCGTGTTGTCACGTAGCGAACTAGCTCCTGGGCAAAGGACCAGGTCGAGTGAGGCGCAGATTTCTGTGACAACCAGATCTGTCTCATCAATAATTGATGGAGAGTTGAACGTCTTAAAATACCCTCGGCTGGGACAGGCGGCGGAGTTATTAGTGCTGTCTTTGACTGGCCTGAGAAATACAGGAGTTATAATTCCCTCACAGCAGCTGGCTAGCTGGCTCCCCAGAGTGTCTCACACACACACACACACACACACACACACACACACACACACACACATACAAAACCAGGAAAGGCACACACAAGTAGCCACCAAAGAAATGGATGGATGCCTCTGTATTGTCCATGTATATAGGTTGTTCTTTGCTTAAATGATGCACCGACAGATTTTGTCCTAGTTTACACCCAGTTTTTATTTTTATTTCTCACTTCGCTCATGTGAGTGGAATGTGGGAGTGAGAAATGGTCTCATTACCGTGGCAACGTGTAGAGAGGAAGCCATAACACCAATTAAAAGGTGAATGTCCTGCAATTAAACAACAGAGAGTGTGTTGGAGAGGGGTAAAAAGGGGGCAGGGTGACATAAAGGGGGGGAAAAAAATGAGTTTGTCCTCGAACAGAAAACAGGAGACAGACAGTGGTGACATGGGAACATGCAGGACAAACAACAACATGACCACTGTTTGAAAATTTGCAGCTCTGTAAGTTCAGCTCGAACAAGGTGTGTAACAGATTTGAAACAGCCTCTTAATTAGATCAAACAGCTGGTGTATGGTAAATGCATCGTCACTGTGAAACATTGTGTGTGTGTGTCCTCTAAGCAATATGTTGCTGCAACTTGCATGACTAACATATGCTGCGATGCACCATTATACAAACCAATTTCACACAAAACTGACACACAACCTGTGCCTGGTGGAATCCATGGAGCAACCAGCAGTGTTGCTTGCACATGCAGGTAGCCAGTGTAAGCCATGTAATCTCTCATTAGAGCAGGTTTTATACAGGTGATGTGCAATCATGGCATGCGATGAGCAGCCTTCCTGATCCTGATTCAAACTGTGCTCCATGTAGGAAATCGGGCAGTAATGATGTTCATTATACTTGCGGTTCGGAAGAACTGGCATCTCAGCTGTTAAATTGGCGAGTGCATGCCAAGAACACAGAAGAGGATCTTTAAAGGCTTCTTTATATATATATATAGCATAGGATATGACCGAGGATGTGAGAGTGAGTCTGCATTATTCCCGGTGCAGCCTCTGGCTCTTGCAGCTTCCCCTTGGTGCTTGATTAGCCACTCTGAGATAAGAACATGTGCAACATGTTCTGAGAATCCAGGTTCATGATTTTTTTACTGGTATTCACTTGTGGAAAAAGAGGAAACTTTGAAAAGGAGGATTTAATGTTGCACAGCAGGGGGCAAAGGGGAGACCAGGGGTGAGTATATTTAATATTTCTGTCTGTGTGTTGGAGCTTTTTTTTTTTTTTTTTTTTTAAACAGTGTGTTCAAGGAAATTAGTTTCATGTGAACAAATACTGTTATAATTTACCATATTGTCCAATTTTGTAACACATCATATGATTTGAGTTTTTTTTATTTTTTTATTCAACATTAAGTTGACTTTTTAACATAATTTCTATCTGAGTGTATGTGAAATGTTGTTATAACTAACGCAGACTCTTGTGGCTATTAACTAAAGCATTAGCACTGACAACTTGCATGAGAGAAATCTACATAGATCTTACATCAGAAAAAAATTGAAATCGAAAAATAGGTCAAGGATGAAAAAATGTTCGTACCTCAAAATGGTTTTCTCCTTTTAAAATTATCTTTTTCTTTTCATGAAATAGAAAAAAGAACTAAATTGAGCAAGTTTAGAATCAGTTGATTCATAACTGATTCCTATTACATGTTCATGTGGACTATACCTAAAGGAAAGACTCAGGAAAGAGGGCGACATTGGTTAAATACGGGATTTAAACAAAACTCTCTCATGTTATGTTGATCTTTTAAGTTTTGATTCTGAACCATGACAACGTTCATATCAAGTTCTCGTTTGCCTTGACATCGATAGAAAAATGGTTATCATGCTTTGGTTGCTATGAATGGAGAATTTGGAAAACACTTTAATTAGATTTTTTTTTTTGTTATTGTTATTGTGCTGAAAAACATTCAAGCATTATATTTTCCTTTTAAACATGCTTTCTGTTGCAAATTGGAAGCATATGAATCTGATTTCAGGAGACAGCATTGTATGCAAAATGATGCATTTTTGTTAGTGATGTCTTGACTCTTTTGCAGTGTTTGTAATACAGTGTATAATTTCTTCTATTCTTTTCTGGCTAGTGTTGTTTCACAATTGTAGCAACATATCTGTCCGAGACTGATGCTTCATTCTTTGTTTCACGAGGTGTGACTGTTTTTTGTTTTTTGGCAGCTGCTCTTTTCATGGTCACAATATTTTAGAGACCCACATGTACTAGGCATTTGTACATTACATTATTATTGTACACTAATGCCCAACATGATCAAATCTGATAAAGCATTGCTGCCACGTACTCACACAGTCTTTCATAAACCACAGCCTTGAGATACTTATGTAAAGTTTGAACTGTAGAAACGCACAAAAAGTCATTTGTTGGCTTGTCAGCTGGAATGGCAGCTGAAAAGACTGAACCGTGAAGCCGCCAAGTGTCAGGATTGTGGAAAAATACCCACATTACTGACGCTTAAATGCAACTGCAGTATTTTTGTTCCCTCTACACCGAGGCTTAGCGCACACACGAACATATATGAGCACGCACACACACACGAACACAGAGCTCTACAGCAGCAGCAGCAGCAGTGAAGTGCGAGGTGATGTTTCCATTGAGTTATTTCCCTTCAGATAACTTAATTCCATACTTAAATTTAAAAAGCAGGCTGGAACCCTTAAAAGCAAAGCACTGGTGCTGAAAACACATATTAAGGCTTACAGCTCAGAGAAAATTGACTCACAATCAAGACGCTCCTAATCCATTTTGAACCGTCAAGGGTTAGCATTCTTATCAACGACGAGAGGCGAGAGCAGCCCTATTGGGATTGGATGGATGTATTGTATGGAGTGTTGCTGTGCCAGTGTGTGTGTCTGTGTGTATGTGTGCAGATATTTGTACATGCCTTGTTTTCTACGTGTATGTGTATGACTGAATTACTCAAGGTGTCCAACTGTAGTATGTGACCTTTTCAGGCAAAGCACTGGATCTGATTGATATCACAGCTGGAGAAAACACCCAAGTCAGTCACTTTATCTTTATCATCCATTTTTACGCTCTTTCCCTAATCCCGTCCTGCATACTGTACCCTCTGCCTATCGATCTCCTTCGGCCCATCAGCCCCTCTCGCCTCCTCTTCTTCTCTTCATTTGTTTCCTCACTTTCCTCCAGTATTCCCCATCCACTCCTCTGTACCTCCTCCATCGCCTTATCATTATTTTCTCTCCTTCCTTCCCTTCCTCTGTCTCTGTCTGCTGACTGACAGTGCAGACATGCCGAGGTAAATTGGGATGTAGCTGCAATGACAGGCCCCTTTGTATTGATTTGTTCATTTTCATCATCCATCACTGTGTCCACACTGTGGCTTGAACACATACTCGCAACACACACACATGCACACACACAAACTCACAGCGCTTGCAGCAAGAGGAAACCTGTCCAGGTCCCAGGCCTAGTAAACTAATCACATTACCTTGATGGAGTGGACCAGTGAACCTCACAAGGCCACAGTGCTGGAGAGAAACAGAGAGAATACCTTATGTGTCGTCTGTCACCACTTGGACTAACGCTGAAACAATAAACAAGATGAACAGGCATAAAGCAGATTCAGCCGCACAATGAACAATGGAGATGTTCATTGGCGCCTACACCTTCTTACTTTCTCTGTGTACTGGCAGTGTGTGTTGCTGCTGTTGTTAACGGCCATAGTTTCAGGCACTGTGTTTTATCTTCTTCCCTCACATTTTATTCCTTTATGTACTTAAACGGCCAGTGTGTGAGGTTCCAGCCTTCATCCTGATGCTCACTGCGGGCTATATATTGGAACTGACTGGGCAACATGCTCCTGCTGAACGGCTATAGCATGAGCAGTCATGTAATATACAGAGTTTTCCAGTGTGTCAGTGAAGCTTTTTCGTCTGTCTGAGCCAGACTGTTGACCTGTGATTGGCAGAGTTCAGCATGGATGTTTTGTTCTTCCTCCCTGCTTGCTTGGGGAGGAAAAGCTAGTTGGTAACTTTGAACTGAAACAATGTTTGTTGTTTGTTGCATTATCCTTGGCGAAGGTCTACAGCAGCCTGTCCTCTGTTTTGCTGATAAACTGCCAACAAAACCAGACATGTATTGTCTCGTAGCCTTGTTCGTTAGGAAAGCTGCAAAATGTTACACAGGTACAGTGTCGGCCAACAGCTAATTAACTAGCAAATAAAACTCTCTGACTCACTGTTATCTAATTGCTATTGATTGCGAAACAATAAAAACAAAGTTTTAGTTATTAATAAAAGGTTCATTACATTTTTTTAAAGATCACCAGGTTTTAAATTCAAGAAAAAAAAAACTTTGAGTAGACTTCAGTTCCACTTTCAGTTTTAATTAGCTCTCTCTTCGACTGCTTTTAACTGCTGTCTTTTTGCTATTAATCATCAGCAGTAACTTGTTGCAACTTGTTGAACATTCATTAAAGTTGTAGCTGAGATCATCAGGAATGTGAACCAGCAAGTCAGGAATTAACCTTCTCTCAAATCTTAATTATAGAGTTTGATTTGCAGTACTGGTATCTTGGTTTGTAGCATTTAATTGTCAAAGTGCATTGTACTGTATTATCAAAGACAGTGCTGTGGAAAGGCAATATGATTATTATTTCTAGGCAAAGAAAGGTTATCAGTTATTTAAGCTTAGCATGTACACTGTAGACTCCTGAATAAAATACTTTTCGATATAAAAAAAGATTTTCTTGATCACGAAAGCATGAAATTTCATTCTTGACCTTGAGAACAGGTCCATTCAGTTATGATGAAAAGTGAGTTTAAAGGCACGAAAAACTGGAAGTGGACTGTGGGTTGTGATTATTTTGTCAGAAATAGTGTTTTATATACATGCTGATACAGAACTGAGTTTCCTCTCTGTCAACACTGTTGTAGTGTCTTGAGGTTAAGATCACTCAGGACGTCACACTGAAAAGCTTCAAGACCTTTACACATATAGTTATTATTAATGACTGTTTCTATTGAAGGCAGCTGCAAATTATGTGTAACATGAAATGTGGCCAGTGAAAGGCAGATTAAACCAAAGTTATGTGTAATCTAAATATACAGCATGTGCATGTTATTAATTTTATCTTCTTTTATGTGTTTGTCAATTATTACAATTGTTCTGAAATCATCTAATTACACAATAAAATGCTTTTTAAAAAGATACATCAATATTTTCTGGGCTGTCGTTCTGTTGAGTAAGAAGCAGTGCCACCAGTGGTATGATAAGAAACCACTGTCTAATTACACTGTCATTGTTTGATGGTAGTGTAATTACAAAATTATTCCTCAGCAATTTAAGTGTTGGCGGTTAGGCTTTGTTCATGCATATGGGATATAAATATGATTTATATTACATGCGATAGTGGACGATATATCTCATTGTGCCAGTGAGCTCTCTCGGGAACAAAGAAACTCGTCTGTCTCCGAATCCGATAACAGGGCCAGTGTGTCGAAAGTATATTTACTGTCACTCTCATCCTTTCCACATGATTGCCATCTATAAAGATTTCATTGAAAAGGGACCTTTGGCAACCCTTCAATTATCCTGAGTGTTTTTTTAGAGCCCGATTCAGTAAAAAAAAAAAAAAAAAAAAATGCTCCAAACCATGTGACAGAGATATGGGACATTTTTCACCTTCACACTCAAAAGACAGGATAAGTGTCCTATCGTCCAAGAGCTGAAATTATGCCACTTGGCAAAGTCACAGGGTTAAAAACTAAACTTTATGGCATAAAAGCAGACAATTTTCCTGTTTCATTAGATGTATGCACATTATCAAAATGAAAGGAGCAGATGAAACAATCAAAGAGTCAAGTTTTTTGAGTGATTTACAAAGATGTCTGAAGACTTCGCCACCAAAAGGGTTGCCCGAGGTTACAGAAGATGTGGCACCGGGACACTGTGCGAAGAGACGGGTGAGGAGGTAATAATGGAGTCACGATGATAAGATTGTCTGTAGCAGATAGAAACCATGAAGGGCAGAGGCAGATTTGAGAGCATAAAAGAAAATATCTGATTCATGATCACCCCTGATTTCATATCTTTCTTGGTTAGTTGAATCTGAAATAAAATGAAACAGGGAAGATATTGGAAATGTGTTCCTGGGGCTTAAAGAATCAGACATTCGTTAAGGTTGTGCTGTAAGGAGCCTGCTGAGCTGATCGACAACAGATACAGAGATTGATCTTTTTGTGTAAGGCTTGTTAATCGCCCCATCTCTTCTCACTCTTGTTTGTTAAAAGGAGAAAACAACTTACGTCTGGTTGATACGCATTTCCTGTTCCTGTGGTATCTGTTTGCATCTTTGATATTGTTCTTGTTGTGTGGTGGTTTTAAGAAAACACAGGGGATGGATGAGGAGGACACTGTTGTTGGCTGGTTTAAAAAAAAACTAAAGGATAATATTCCATGATGTTTTCCCCGCAGAGGACAAAACCCAACATCACAATGGGTTGATATTTATGCTTTTCATTACATGTCTTGACAAATAGTCTCTGGATTTCTGAAACCAAACAACATTCCCATTGTTGCTTTAAGTGTGCTTTATGTTTAGTGATGATTAGCATATGCATTTTAACACAAAGCTAAGACGGTAACCACTAGGGCTGCCCAATGAAGTTTCTAAATATAACTGTGGCCCATTGACAACAAGTAATTAAGAGGAGAAGACAATAGACAGATTTTAAAAAACTCAATTAATCTTATTTTCATCATCATCGCGATGTCAACATGCATGATAAACACATCGCAAAAGGTTGCCTGAAATGTGATAAGTATGTTTTATTTACAGGCGCTATGCCTTCACACTCGCTTTACACTCACACACCTCCTAACTGTAACCTGAGCTAGACATAACGTAACAACAACAACGGCAGACTTCTGTCGGGTCCCTCAGATACCGCGCCTGAAACACGTCCACATGCCATTGAACTTTATTCTGGCACATCTTTTTGGGTTTAAGCAACCTATATTGTTTGGAGTTTGTTTACAGCGTGCAAGCTTTCCACTCTTCTTCTCTGTTTTTGGTGTATTTCTGTGGCAGTGTTACAGCCAGTCATCACACATTGGACATACTGCTGATATCTCCCATGTATTTTTTTTCATTTTTTATTGCTAAGCAGTCATATCATCAATATAAACACTATGACAGTATCAAAGTGCACAATCCACTGACAACACTCTTTAAAACTGCTTTAAAACAGGTCATCAGAACTTTCTGATGTAACAATGAGGTAGTGACCACTTTTCCGCTATGCCCCAAACCCCGCCCACTTATGGTCACTATCGAAGTTTTTGGGGTTTTTTTAACAATTTTGTTTCATTGAGTATCTACCCATAACCGTCAATATTTTTATTTGTTCATGAACAAATCAGCCAATCAAAAGAGAAGCTCAGAGCTTAGTACAAAGAGACGAGCTAGCTTGGTAATAAACTAGTGATGCCTTGAATGATTAACAGTTCGAGTACGACAGAAACGTGTGGTGTCGTCCCTTGTTGTCCCATGAGACAACACCACACAGCAATTTCTCATTATGATTTTTTGCTTTTATTTATTCTATGTTTTTTTACACAGATAAAGTTATATTTGTACGGAGGTTGTATGTGTTCCTTCTGGGTTTCCTACAGCTGCTTCGGTTTCTTTCCACTTACCTTTCAAGTTTCTCTTTTACCAGTGACAAACATTAGCAGTAAACATTACATACACAATGTGTTTTCCTTCGTGGGTATGTTTGTTTGTGTAATTTTCTTCTTTTTTTTTTCTACATAGCATATTTATGGCTTGAGGAAATGGAAAGATGTCTCAATTTATGTGTCATTATCTGGCATTGAAGCTGCATTACAACGGCTGGAACGTCTCCTAAACACAGACACACACACACACACAGCCCACAAAACATTAAGATAAACATCCGTGGGAATCAAAGACATCATCGTATATTGTCCTCCAGTCAGTGCTTCCATATAAACATCGAGTTTCCCCGAAAGGCAAGAGTGCAGATCAACCCTCCCCCTCTTTCTCTCATTTGAATAAGTGTACTTTTTATACCCAGGTTGAAGTACTTTGAGAACACACTGGGGAAATATTCATACGTACTTCATTTTGTTGTAACCTCTGGGGAGTGGAAATAAACTAGCCCTCCGCACATTTCCTGCACTCAACTGATACCAGTCCTTGGCATACCAGCAGTCAGGGGTGGAAATCACATACATGAGACACGAGCCTCAACGTTTTGCTTCTGTCACTGATTTTCACCTGAAAACATCCAACTAAACTGTTTTCGACCTCAATGTCCCATATTAATGCCATTTCTAAAATACCAAATTTGTTAATTGATCGTTTTTTTATATGATCGAAAAGGTAAATATATAATCTCTCATATTTTGTGTATATTAAGAAGGTCTGAGAATTCAAAGACATCTAAAACATAAGATGCAATATTTATTGCAATGTCCAATTTAACACTATCAGATTTGAGTTGTAGCCGTGTATTTTGAAGTATGTGGTCTTCTTGTGATACAGTAGGATGCAGGCCCCTGGATTGGGACACAGTTTCTGCCCATCTACCCACAACAGGCTTGTTCAAGTAACACAACTTGCAGCCAGTTTTCACCTTTTATACACAAGGCTGTGTCTCAGGTGTCTCAAGCCCACAGTGAAACGCTGGTGGTGAAAATCCAAGTCTGGGCGTATTTTGCTCGCTCTGGAATTGGACACTTGCACTGTAAGAATTACACCCCGAAGCACCATCTTTATGGAGAAGGATCCATATTGCAGCAGTATAATGAAACCAAACACACCACAAAGCTCAAGGCTATGAACAACATATGTTCCTACCACAGACTGTAAATATACATGGACGGAGCCTTTGTGTTGTCACCTACAGATTTCTGAAGAGCAGCAGAGTGGGCATTGTCATCTCAGCAATGCCCAGCTCCACTGTAATTTCAGATATAATCCAAAAATGAGAAAAGGGGCGGGGCATGTGAGGAATCAAGACTTTGGTGGACACTCACCCGTCACTGAAAGCAGCCTATATGTATAACTTTTCTCTACTTTTCTACCAAGTCACATCCGGTGCAGTCATCACAAAGGAGAGCACTGACAGGTTTTTA
This sequence comes from Selene dorsalis, assembly GCA_900303245.1. Classification (NCBI taxonomy): domain Eukaryota; kingdom Metazoa; phylum Chordata; class Actinopteri; order Carangiformes; family Carangidae; genus Selene; species Selene dorsalis. The sequence continues at coordinate 25,536 of OMNW01003523.1, forward strand.
GAGCCAGCCTCAAGTGGCCATTTTAGTTTTTTTTCGCACTTCCATGTTGGCTTCATTTTTCAACCCATACAGGTGGAGGCTTGCTTCATGCATGGTCTCCTCTGAAAGGAATGTGTTCCTGAACTGGGACATACACAGCTAATGTCAGGTCTTGCCAGGAAATCATGAGTCAATAGGTTTTGTTATAAGCTTTTTGCTGAGTGCATGTGACTCTAACAAGACGATGACAAACCACATACTAAGATGTGTTACATTGGAAGCAGATGCAGTAGAAAAGCATCATGATGTGTATGTGTGTGTTTTATCATTTATGTTTCAAAAATGGCATCTGAATGCTGGATATATAGAGGAAAAAAGCTTAAATGGCAGCAAACCATTACGTCTCTCTTCCACGGACACACACAAGATGTGAATTTGCTCACACACACACTGGCTGACACTTAATCAATCACTCTGCTGGAAGTGTGAGTGTAAATGTTCACCATACTGTGAGGAAGCCTTAGTTAAAGCAGTCAGCGGGCACTTATTGCCCCACTAAGTATACAGGTACATACACACACACACACCTCAACATACACACACGTGCCCAATGTCTACCCGCAGTGTGCAAATCAGCGATAACAACAATGACGTTTGAGAAAAAAGCCTGAGGATGAAAGGACAAATGAGCCACAAGCAGACGACATTAGTGTCTTTAAGTGGAGCCTCTTTTTCCAAAGATGCATTGCTCAAGAATATGCATATGTAACAAATGCAAAAGACAGATGGACACGCCATCCGTGAAGACACAAAGAAATACCAACAACTTCATTCGCTGTTTTGTCATATTCCTCCACAAAAGGGAGGGGGAGGGGGGAGGGAAACTGGCTGCAAATGCTCACGTAAGAGCAGAGAATATTTTTTAATCTACACTCAGTCATGTGTGAAAATGAAGAGTTTGAAATTATTTTTTATGCTACTCCTTATTTGTTGGATAGCTCACAGTGACTAGTGACAGAAAGCGAATGAAGAGAGAGAGCGAGAGTGCAGAGATGACATGCAAGAAGGGTCATGAGCTGTATTCATCCCATCATCCCTTGACACTGTGAATACCTGCTATCTGCTTTAGCCTGCTGAGCTGCCATTACACTCCTGAGTACATGTTTGCACCTGTGTGTGTGTATGTGTGTGTGTGTACTGAAGTGTGATGAGTTGTATTCTGAGTGGGCCTGAGGCTCGTTGCACAGTGTGACTCAGGCTTTCAGTCCTGTTAGCAGCGTGCCTCTCAGACATGTGAGCCTGCCGGGATCTGAGCAGTGTGTAGGCCAGCTGTGAGCGCAAATAACTTGCAGGAGCTTTATCACGTAGATATACATGTACATGCGTGTGTGTGTGTCTGCATGTGTATAAGTCTCAACCTCCACACCAGCTTGTTAGAGGGCAAATCATCCTGGTGTTTCACTTAGTCATCATCTTTTCCTCGCTCTCTCTGCTGTAACATAAATACAGTGAATGTGAAATTACTTTGAACTTTTGAGGAGTTCAGATAACCGTCCTGCGGCCCTGTCTAATATCACATCAGAATATTTCTGAGTTAGTAAAAGTCCAGCAAGCCACAAAACCAAAGGGCCTTAGCTGCTTAGATCAAAACGCATGGTTTTGATGCATGTTTCCGATACAAGCAAACGTTTACGAGTCACTCTGATTTAATGATTTACAAGTAATGTCTCGGTTAAATTGCATGAAAACATTAGGAGTGATGTTACACCAAGCAGCGTTTTTTTTTTTTCTTTAGATGACTTATTTCATTTGAAATAAAATGTGAAGCGAAGTGAAACTTTTTAGTCCATTTTAGTCAGACGCTCCACTGAGAGGGTGAGTACGACGCAGTCTGAGATTAACTTTTCTTCAGATGGACTTTTTGGGTGAACTGTGAGTCATGCAAAGTGGAGTCTGAGAATAAATATATGAGCTGGAAAAGAAAAAGCAAAACAGGTCATTTAAATCCTAAAATGCCAGTGTGTAAAGATCAGATTTGTGACTGGTACACTGGACCTCATGCAGGTCCTGGGTAATATTCCCAAATGCTTTTTTTCATTATGTTGAAAAACTGCATTAAGCGATGCTTAGAAGCATTTTTCAATTAGCATTTCAAATTGGGAGATTCATTTTGTAAATGAGATGGATAATTACTTGAGCATTTTCAAGTTTCTAAATATAACTGTGGCTCATTGACAACAAGTAATTAAGAGGAGAAGACAATAGACAGATTTTAAAAAACAAACTCATTATCGTGAGTGCTTATTTTCAGCTTTCACTGTGCTCCACACATCATCATCATCATGGCAGCATCTCTGTGTAAATCCATGTGTTTATCCAAAAATCCTGAGGAGGCAACTGTGTACATTTTCAGACAGATTTGTCAGCTTCATTCAGGATGTACTTGACTTTGACTTTGAATAATTCTTAACATTATTGATGATACGGTGTCATCCCCATCGCTACAGCAGCTTCACTAAAAAGTCCCAGCTGAAGGTCCACAAGGGATGGTCTCAATGTCAGGAAATGAAAATGAGAATAATTCATGCCAAGGCTCTCCATCACACCAGTGGGAGGGATGAATAAACCAGCGCACTGAGCCCAACTCACCTACAACCAAGGACGGGGCTTCAAACTCTTGGAGCCACTGAAGGTGTCACCCTGACCCTGATCCTGTTTTACGCTGATAACTAATAACTTCTACATTGTTACGGAGTCGCTCCCTCCTCCGCCCACCTCCTCCACTTATCCTCCACATCCACATGTGAGTTATTCACTGCCGGCGCATGACACATTAGAACTTCTCTGACCTGCACCGCAAATTATGAGTAATGCTCGGCACACACTCAGGTTACCTGAATGTTCCCTTTAACACCCACCGTAACCTACAAAGGTTACGCTAATCCTCGAGTCATCCTCGTGGTTATATTTGTAGTTTTAAGGCCTATAAAAAAAAGAGAAAGTTCACCCAAATTACACCAGTCATATTTTATATCTGAACCTATGCCCCCACCATGCAGAGACTCTGAGTCAGTTTGACACCACAAATTTAGATGGTAAAATAAGAGAGCTAGAATAAAACTTTGGATAAATTGGAAGTGATGTCAGATATATCCAATTTTTGATTTTGTGTTTCAAGACGTATAAAATGTCTGACACCACAAAGTTTTTCCCACCTCCCCAGTGCAGAGCGCCACCTCGGTTTATTGATTTCTTTACAGTACATTGTACTTTGGCCTGTGACGTATCCAACTGAAATGCATTTCTTCTATAAAAATACACACATTTATATATAAACCGATAACTTATTCCGACTAGTGTCGCTGACAGGAAACCGCATTGACACAGGACATAAGGACTTTGATCTTGGGCACCATTACATTAGAGTCAGTCATTAAAAAGACCTGAAATATTAAATACAGCAATATAATATTAGATTCTGTGACAATATAATTGTAATTTTTTTGGCTGGACACCATCGAGACATATATATTTTGAGTGTCACCCATAAGGTCTATGTGGAAAATACTATATCTGTCATGTGGATGAACCATTAAACACAATCACCTTTTTCTTTGACTGAGGACTAAACTGACTCACACTGGTGTTGTTGTCGTGTAATTGGCTGATCAGAGATCAGCTCAGAACCGTGTGGGCGTGTAACACTGTTTGATTGACAGCTACCTCACTCTGCTCTCTACGGTTTCGTTTAAGGTCTCCAGTCATGTGGATAAATGCTTTGCCTGTGAGCTTGTGTGACACTTATATATGTGTGTGTGTGTGTGTGTGTGTGTGTGTGTGTATGTGTTTGTAGAAGAAGTGAATGACGACATCACCAGAAGAGGTCACTTGGGAGTGTTTGCATCAATCAGCCCATAACAAGTCCAGTGATTTTGTGTTATCTGACTTAAATAGCACATTGTACCCAAGTGGAGATCAGGGTGTTATCTGTAAT
>OMNW01003524.1:2771-18533 GCA_900303245.1 Selene dorsalis
CCATCTTTTTACCTTTGTGCCTTTTTGTTTCTACTTCTTGTTAAGTCTGGTTTCCATCCGTCTATTTTGTGTCCCGTTACTCCTGATATGATCACACCCCCACAGTTACGGTAAGGCCTGCTGCTGCTATAGAGTGTGATTATTAAAATAAATAGACATGTGACTGGATGTGACGTTGAAAGGACGAAAAAGGCGCTTGTGGGGAAGCTTCCTCTGGAACACAATGGATGGCAAGATCATTTTTTAAAGTGAGGAAATGATCCAAAGTTGAGAAAATAATCAAATGCTCATGCTCCTGTTAACTATTAATGGGTTAGTGTGAGATTAAAAGTGTAAAGTATGTTGGAAAGTTGTGGGTGCATTGATCAGATCTGTCCATGAGGAAGAGAGGAAGCTGTAGATGGGTAAGTAAAGTGAGGAGGGCATCACACGTTGTTAGGTGTGTGTGCATGTTTGGGGAGGGATGTGTTCTCAGAGCAATAATGCCCCTGTGAATACTGGACCCACAGTGTAATATTAGCCCAACTCTGAGTCATGAGAGTGTCCCTCTCTCTCTCTCTCTCTCTCTCTCTTTCTTTCTCTCCCCTCCACCACCAGCTGCCTCTGTCCATCCATGCTGCCCTGTTCCCCTACCTAAAAATACACCGTTGCTCTCACTGAGGAAAATCCCTGTGCCTTGACCTAGCTTGAACACACACACAGACAGGAGTTGGTTGGCCTTCCATGCTTCTCTCCATGGAAACTATTCCTCTGTAATTAACTGGATGAAACACACTTTTCTGGAGAGGACTGGATGACGCAGCTGGGACTCAGGAAGTGACTATGAGCTCAGAAATTGCATTTTATAAACACACGCACACTCACACAGACGCTGAGAGACAGACAGGAGAGTGTGCAGTGAACTAGTGACCAGCTGATAAGACAGCTGCAGTGACACAGACAGTCAGGATCAAAGTCTACAGGTACCACTGAACACTGTTACCTCAGTACCTCCACACACTGGGCTTATACTGAACTTTGCATAGTGCTGCATCACCAGTTGACACTTCTTTGCATATCCCGTCTCACTCTGTGTCACTGGCTGCTGTCACTGAGGAAAAGAGGGAGGGTGAACTCATTCTACAGGCAGGACTGTATTACAACAACCAGCACTGCCCCCCTCCACCTCCACCTCCTCCTCCTCCTCCAGGCTTGGCTAAGCTGCTTGTGGATCACAGCCAGAGAGAAAAAGAAAGAGAGAAGTTGTCAGTGCAGTTGTTTGGTTGAAACTTCAGCTTCATATGAGGCGTTTGTTTGCCCGTGTGAGAGACCATGAGCAGGGCGGAATCGGTTCCTCTTTGCTGATGGACTAATTATCACTTCTGTTTACAGCTCTGTCTTTTCTCTGCATGGCGACATCTTTTATTTATTTATTTTCTATTTCAATCTGAAGGTGATTCACGTACTTACTGCAAATGAGCACAAGTTTCAGCTTGTGTGAGGTTCATCATCAGCAGCAGCAGCAGCAGCGGCAGAGGAAGGAGACAGAGAAGAAGAAGAGGACCATTTAAGGAACAGAAGCAGCGCACAAAGTTGGATTATTCCTGCGCGCAGGAGGCTGTGTGACTTCCCCTCTTTATCCCCCCGGTGTGTGGAGCTTGATCTCTCCCTGAGGCAGTCATGACCTCGGTGTGGAAGAGACTGCAGCGGGTCGGGAAGAAGGCTTCAAAGTTTCAGTTCGTCGCGTGCTACCAGGAACTGGTTCTGGAGTGCACCAAGAAATGGTGAGTGTGGAGACATGTTTCACTTCCGTCAATGTCCGTGTCCGTGAAACATCACCGACACTCTGAGTGACACTCGACTGTGTTATGTATATAATAAGGGTTAATGATGGACATGGTGACACTGGTGTGTTACCGCTACACTGACAATGATGAGGGCGGCCCTCGTGCACGTAACCGATCCGGAGCGGTTCCCCGTTCGATTCCCGACCCCGCCTATCAAGCAGGCTCGTCAATCAGTGAAACGATCTCATTTGCACAGGGACTTTGTCCACATGAGGTAAAAGTGACATTAAAACTGATAAACTCACCAGTCTGTAGTCTAATCCAGCTTTTCCTGCTTAGACCCTCAGACAGGCTTTTCTCCACTTTTGCAATTTGCTGTCTGACCAGGTGATGATGGTCTGATCCAGCACTAAACAGGCCAAAATAGGTGTAAATGCTCAGTTTTAGGGTTGAGGGTTCTTTATTTTAACTTAATTTATGACATCTTCCCCATAACAGCAACATAAGGAATCTTTTAAATCCTAGACAATATTGCACACGTTGCTCTACAGATGCATAAAGGTGTCGCCAGTATCTTTAAGCCTTTACCCACTTTTCAATTTGGCCCTCATTGCATCTTCTTATCTGTCCAGATTACATTAAAGGAAGGGCTAACTGTGTGGGAGATTGTCAGCGGCTCGATAAGAAACACAGAGCAACTTTCAGTGACTGAGGGAGCTGGTCAATAAAGTTTCAGAGTGTGGTCAGCTGCAGAGAAGCTCGTGTCGTCACACAGTAATGACACAGAGAAGGGAAGAGAAACAATGGTTTAGAAAGAGGGACAACTCCCATTTAACAGTGTGATGAAATCAGTTTTATCAGCCTTCACCAGAGGGAGGTCCAAGAAACCAGGCTGAATCCAAAGTCTGACATCACCGACAGACATGTGGTTTTCAGCTCTTACTGATTTATCGGGGTGAAACCTGAAGATCACATCAAACATCAGTGGAGGAAAATGAACCCTTCTGTCCACGTGTGGAGTTGAAAAGGTCTCACAAGTCGCATGCTTGTGTACAAGTGTTGCAATGGATCGTTCTAATTTGTTGCTATGATTAGAGAGCACAGGTTTCCTCAGAGACACATCACACAAACTCCTGAGGTGCAGTTACAACTCAGTATGCTGAAATCAAAACTGATTGGGGCGTTACTTTTGCATTTACTTCCTCTTTCTCCAAATTAAACTCCAAAATGAGGCCTTCTGAGACATGTCAATGTTTTTGGATAGTGGAAATGAAGATGCACAGGAGGCCAGAGATAAGAAAGCTCAGCAGTTTGTACATGACACAGAAATGATAAAGCGCTGCTGTCAGAGAGGGTCGAGTGGCACAATGATATTTAGTAATGGGACTATTTTTATGTAACGTCAGGAGTACTCCATGTGACATAAACATGAGAGAGTTAGTTAGATCATTTTACTGCCTGTATCAGCGCGTCACAGATATTTGATCCCAGACTTTTTCAGACTTGAACATTTCAGTGTACAAGAAGCTGATGTTTATCACAAACCATTGTCTGCTGCACCACCATCTGCAGTAATTACATGTTACTAAACTGCATTACGCCACTAATGTTCGTCTGTGTAACATCAGCCACAGCCTTCCACCACCACAGCCCATTGTTACTGCGCTCTCTAGATGTGTTTGTGTCTCTGTGTTTTACATTGTACTTGTCTTTGATCTCTCCTATTTTTTACTGTTCTTGTCTCTCCTTCTTCTTCCTCCTCCTCCTGTTCTCTCTCCTTCTGTTTCCCCCCACCCTGTTGCTGTCAGTCTATATCTGCTGCCACTCCTGACCCCCTAACACACATACCACACAAATACATGGAGACACACAGCCATCTTATACACTGATAGGATGGGACTTCAATATCTATGAACTATCAATATCAATATTCAAAAGAACACCTGGAGGTGCTGAATGGTTTTAAAGATAATACAGTATATCAGAAGTAAACATGAGGGTTTAAGGAGAGCTGTGCTATTTTGTGCTGGTTTATTTTTTGGGGTCCATGTGTAATTTTGAATGTGTTAGCGTGTGTGTGTGTTTGATGGTTAAAGGGGTTCCTTCTTCCTGTCAAGAGGCACGCCTCACATTCAGATCAACTCAGGTCACATGACTCTGCCGCTTCCTGTTTCACGTCCTGTGCCGCAAAGGACTGAGAAATACAATAGGCGCATATTTATATGTGTAAACAACATTATCATAGAACACACATAGACAGGTAGATCACACATAATCTATACACATGAAGTGGGTCACCTGTTTACAGATGTGTGTTATTACACCTTTAGAAATACACACAGATAGACAAATGAATGCCAGTACAAGATTTGTTTTTAAACTCACAGATGCACACACACACACACACACACACACACACACACACACACACACACACACACACATTCACATGCATCAGTGCCTTATCTTTGACTGCAAGGCATTTTATCCAGCAGCATCATGAGACTTTCTGTTAGACCCTGTGTTTTCATATTTGTATAAGATCCACTTTGTTCAGAGACTTTATTTGATGAATTTACAGAGTTTATAATGTTAACAAAAGGATTTCAGAGCCTTTTTTAGTCCTGTCTTTTATGAACTGTGTGTAGTTGTGTAATAACTGTGAGTGGCATGTAGCGTCAGCAGGAAAGGTGAAGTGTCAATGTTTTGATCTGTGTTTGTGTGTTTCTGTAGGCAACCAGACAAGCTGAGGGTGGTGTGGACCAGGAGGAACAGACGCATGTGTTCCAAGGTAAAACCACTAAAATGGCACAAAGTTACATAGACACACACACAGTGTCAGAGAGAGACGGAGAGTTTGTGTGTGTTAATGTCTTGTTTGTTGTACAGCTCCACAGTTGGCAGCCTGGGATCAAGAACCCCTACAGGGGCATGGTGGTGTGGCCGGTCCCTGAGAACATCGACATCTCTGTTACGCTATTCAAGGTACCAAGACCAAAACACACTGTTTACCATGTACACACACACGCTACACGGACAGGTGGCAGACCAATACATGCAATTCATGAGTGAGCAAATCAAGTTAGTAAAGCTTCATTTATAGAGCACCTTCAAAAACCAGGGTTACCTGGTGCTGTACGGTAAAAATGTGAAAAATACATAATCATACGAGAAATGGCAACACATAGATGTATGAAAAAAATGGGTGGAAAGTGTTAAATGTTCACTAAACAAGTTTAATTTTTTTTTTTTTTGCAGGAGGCCAATGCTGATGAGTTCGAGGACAAAGAATGGACCTTTGTCCTTGAGGGTGTAAGTTAATCATCCTGCTTTAAGAATCAGAGACTAGGTACAATCAGGAAGTGGGAATAACATAATATAGTTCTATCTTTAAACATTAGTGATTGTTTTTCAGGAGAATAAGGGCCATCGTAAGGTTCTGGCCTCGGCCGACATCAACCTGAAGCGGTTTGCCAGTCCCACGCCGACCCAGACGGATCTGACGCTGAAGCTGAAGCCGCTGTCGGTCAAAGTGGTGGAGGCCACGCTCAAGCTCTCGCTGCTGTGTGTCTTCGTTCGTGAAGGAAAGGCCACGTAAGTTGTAGCTTTTTCTTATTTCTCTCACAGGTGTATGTTAAGATGTGATTGCGTGTTTTTTTGATGTCTGTGTTTTAATGGATGACTGCAGCTCATGTTTATTCCCTAAAGATGTTCCAGACACTACAGCTCTAGACACACACTTGAAAGTGAAGATAAACTCCAGTGGTTCTTCTAGATTTGCGTTTAGCTGACGCTGAGAATAAAACCACTTTGGAGGCTTATAGGAATTAAACCCTGACTTTTTTTGTTGTTGTGAAAAGGTTAAATTTGTTTAATATCCGTCATGAGGTCTTTCCGTGTGATGAGTGTTTGTCCTTGCTCCTCCTCAGTGATGAGGACATGCAGAGTCTGGCCAGCCTGATGAGTGTCAAACCTTCCGACATCGGCAACTTGGACGACTTCAACGAGAGCGACGAAGATGAGGACAAGAAGTCCGTCACTGCTACAGGTGGGCAGACTGATGCTTACATTTCTCTTTCTGTGAATTACTTCTGCCCATTTCTTCCTCCTCTTCCCTCTTTCCCTCCTCTTATTCCTGCTGCTTTTCTCTTTCCTGGCTGCTGTAGTCGTCCCACACACTCTAACTCGCCCAAATCGCCCCGCTCCCCCTCCACCTGACAAGAGAAACTCCACTGGACCCGCCTCAGGTAGCTCCCTCTCACTCTCTCCTGTCATCACTTCCTCTTCCCAGGGAAAAGAAAGGTATAAACAGGAGCTCTCTCTCTCGCTCTGCTTTGTTATTAGAAGTCTCAGTTTATACTACAGTATTTCACACATTCATGTCATTTCTTCTGCAGTCCTTTCCCACATGACCAGACAGCTTCTTCTAACTAAGTTCTTTGCATACCACAGACGGTATTTCTCATCTAGACATTAAATGTGAATCATGTGACGATAGGGTAAAGAGAACTTTTATTCAAATGTAGTGAAGATTTCTTGGAGGCATGAAAAGCTCCCACTGTGATATGACTCAGAGTTATCATGTCCACAGATATGTGACTGTAAAGGGGGAAAAAAAGTGTAACAGCAGCTCAGATGACCAGAACTCTACGATCTCACTGCTCCTCCCTGATGTTTATATTTAGATTAAATTACATGTTCTTTCCTCTTCAAGTACAGTTGCTGCATTCATCATATGCACCTCTGTTAATATAAGATGCACACTGAAATATTAATATTTTAAAGATGCAAAAAAAGAAGCAAAATACATTAAGGCCCAGCGGTGAATATGTAAATTAAGTACTTAAATAGAAACAGTAACACAGTAATGTAAAATTACTTTAACAGGGAAAAGTTGTGCATTGAAAACGGTGCATCATCATTCCTTCTACAGACTTGCCCCTTTAATACTGCAGTATACTGTAGGTCTGTAGTCTTTAAAACACTGCAGTGCAGTCAGAAAACCTCAACCTTTTAATCAAGATTTTGAAGAAATATTCTAAAAGGAGCCTCTGTGTCTTGACACAAGACAAAATAAAGCTGGGGTGTGAATTTGAAATGAATTACTTTGCATTAAACAGTTAAATTTCCTGCGTAGCGTTATTACACCGTACTATGTTTCAGATTAAAATGACTTGATAGGAGAAAGTGTTTTTCTTGTTGGAAAAGTTACATATATTTTAAAGATACTAAATATGTGAATAAGTAAATCATTAACAACAACTGTGGTATAAATGTTGTAAAGTGGAAAGTACAGTAGATTTAATTCCATCTTCAGATAGTAGAAGCATTAAGTATTATCATGTACATGAATGTGTCCTGCTTTGACTTGTGAATCTGTTAAAAGATTTTTTTCATTGCAATGTGTTGTTGACCCACTCAAACAAAACAAAACAGCATGTGGGACTTGTTAGTTGAGCTCTGAGGTTAACAGTTGCAAATGTGGTTGCACAGAGTTGAATGAGCTGGAAACATGGAAAGTAGATGAAAATAAACAAGTTCATCGCAGTTCATCACAGTTCCATATTTAGTTTGTGGTTTCACTCAAACAAAGGAGTCATGTGATTAACAAAGGATCCTCATGACAGCAGCAGAATAATCTGACACGGGATGCCAACAGTAAGCTTTTCAGTCTCAAGCCATGACCTTTTCACTCTGTGTTTTCCATTCTGTCTCCTCTCTGCAAAATCTTCTCTCACTTCACCCATCCATCCATCCATCCATCCATCCATCCATCCATCCATCCATCCATCCATCCATCCATCCATCCATCCATCCATCCATCCATCCATCAGCCTCTGGACATGATGGTGCTCCTCCCAGTCCTGCCGTTGTCTCTCGTCCTCCTCTTCCCATTGCTCCTCGCCCCTCACCTCGTCGTTCCCGTCACCCCTTCACCAGTGCCCCTGTCCAATCAGAGACCCAGCCTTCCCAAAGCCCCGCCCCTCAGCCCTCACCCAGGTCCAAGCATAAAAAACTGACTAACCCTGTTCCAGCTGAGCCTCCTGCTTTATCTGACCCACAACCTCCAAGCTCCCAGGTCCCAGCAGCTACACCCTCAGTCCAGAGTGCACCCCCCTCCCTACCTGTCTCTGATGTGTCTCCTGCAAGTCCTCCATCACCCATATCCTCCAAGACGCCCACAATCGTCCCTTCCTCTTCCCCCAATCCTCCATCTTTGAAATGCTCTGAACCTGTGTCTGCTTTACCTTCTGCCCCAGTGGATTCTTCTTCAGTAGTTCCCTCAAATCCTCCTTTGTCCAAGACCTGTGAAGAACCTGCACATTTAAATATGTCCTCTAACCTGTCCCTTAAACCTACCAGTACGTCTGCAACTGGTGTCATGACTTTAACTCCCAAACATCCCTCCACTGCATCTCCATCAACCGACAGCATCACAACATCATCTTTAGCTGCTCCTCACAAGTCCTCTCTCACCACTCTGACCACTCTGACCCATAAACCCATTTCTGCTGCCTCCCACCCTCCTCCCTCTAAATCCCCCTCACCCTCAAAGCCCACCCTGTCCTCCGAGCCCATGCCCTTGCCCATGCCCTCGCCCTCTCACCCTCCACTCACCCGGAGCCTGTCTCAGCCTCCCTCTCTGCCCAGAATCTTCCAGTCAGACTCGACTAAAGGTATCACCAGGCCGGCTGGCAGACAGGCATGCTGCATGCTCTTCACTACAGTAACTGATTCTTCATGTGTTATGATCTGGTTAGATCTGGCCATGAATTAGGTTCATGTTACAGACTTAATACCATATGTACTAAATCACTTTGTGTACTTTGTTAAGAAGATCTATGACACAACTGTTTTGCTGTTTTCCAGTTAAAAGGCCATTTAGATTATTTTAGTTTCTGCTTTAATTAAAACCAATTTTCCTGTTAATTAAGCCAGTGTATTCATAATGCCAGGAGGTTGGGAAATTTCTAAATTAGTTAACAAACTCATCAACTGAGGATCGCATCAGAGCAAAGGAACTTCGATTTAGATCACATCATCAGGGAGCTGAATCTTAACCAAAATTCAAATGTGTCCATCAATGACCTAAATATGTGCATATCATGTGATCTTATACACTATCACATGTTGTTATATGATACACTTGAAAAAAACTTGTTTTGATCCATGAGTACAAACTTCTCTGTATTGTAATGGAACCATTTTATTCTTTAACCTCTTTATTAGATACATAAAGCTCTGCACAAAGGTGATCACATAAAGTGATTAACAGTATCCAATTCTCTTTGATTAGAACAGTTACAAAGTGAACTGTGTGGACATACGAAACAGTTGAGCTCAAAATATTGAGCTCAATCTTATGATATGGTTGTGTAACATTTTGATGACTTGATTGATTATTTTGACACTACACCAATAACTGAACTGCTGGACCACTTCAGATATTTGCTCCTGACAAATGTAGAACTCCTCTGTGGCGCCAAGAAATTAGTAAATGCATGATATAAAATTAGTTTTGCTGTTCTTCTTTTACCTTTTACTTTTCTCTGACTACACATCTCCTTTTTCTTCGTTCTTCCTCTGTCTGTTACCTTCTCTCCTCTCTTCAGTTCCTGTGTCGTACCAACGGCGCCCCCCTGAGGTTCAAACTGTAGATGATCCTACTTCAGTCTCTGGTCTGTCTGTGCTTTGACTGTCCACACTAAACAACAGCTGCTGATAATCTGATCAGATCTTTACTATGATGTTTATCTGCTCTTGTTTTTCCTCTTTTCCTCTCCTCTGTCATCTCTTCTAGTTCGTTCCCACATTTTCAAACCTCAGATCGTCAAGTCTATTGCTCGTCCTTCTTCTCCCTCACCCTTTTCTGCTGATGCCCCTCCTCTGGTTTCAGTACCTCTTGTTCCCAAACCGCAGCCCTCTAGCTCTGAGTCAGGTAACCAGCCAAGTGCACTTTACTTTCTGTTCTCCCTCCCTTCCCATTTCTCTTCTTGTTTCCATTATCCATCTGAAAACTATCCCTCTGCGCCCTTCTTTTCCATCTCATCTCCTCATCACTTTCACTGCTTTCCTCAGATGATCTGGGGGTGTGGCTGGCGTCTAAGTCTGCTCTGACTGGAGGAGACATCAGTCCTGTCCCTCTGCTGAGCAGCCCTGATCTCGATGCTCTCTGCGACCCCGTAGCTCCAACCCTCCCTGCCTCTCTTCCACACTCATCACCCCCTCGCTCCTCCTCTTTCTCCACTTCTGTTTTCTTCTCCTCTCCTCACCTCCATCTTGCTGTCTCTCCTTCAGCTCCTCCTGTTCAGATCAGCTCCTGCCAGTCAGGTACAGCAGCCAACTCATCCAGCATTTCACCTTTCGGTGCTTTCCCCATCTTGAGTGAATTCGTCAGGCTATTCAGCCTGCGAGAATGTGCTGCGTGGAAACACCTTCTTTGTCAGTGTGATATTTGTTATGTGACCTCACTTTTTTTCTGTATAGGTTCATCATTCGCTGTCACACAACCACACAAGGACATATCTCCAAGCCCTGAGGTGGCCAACATCAAAACATTTAACCAGCCAAACAGACCAGACCAAGACTCCACCACCACTGCCACAGACAGCAAGGCTGAACCAGGACGGATCAGGTGAGGTCATGGGATTGTATCACATGAGTGTGTAAATTGAGATTTGTTTGCTTTGGCTCCTTATATATATATGGACGGTGTCAAACTGTTGTGTGTGGAGAAAATGTGCCAACAGTCCACAGAGCTAAAGTGGGGTCTTGAAGATTTATCACAGCCTGAATAGAGTTAAAGAGATGATAATGAAAAACTGAAGATGGGCCAAAAAAGAAAAGGAGTTTCATGTTCTTGAATTCTTGCTCTTGTTCTTTTCAACTTATCTTAAGAGGAAACAGCTCATGATACATAAAAAAACACACCACTACGCTTCACCTGCTTGACTCTCTGCGATTGCTTAAAGGAATAGTTCAAAATTTTTGTGGCTTCAGATGGGAGGATTGATATCCCTCTCATATCTGTATGTTATACAAAGCAACAACAGCTGGCTATGTTAGCTAAGCATAAAGAGTGGAAACAAGATAGAAACAGCTGGCCTGCTTCTGTTGTAAGCTAAAAATTCACCTACCAGCAGCTGCAATTAAGATGCTTTATGTCATTTCTTAAAACTGAACATAGGAGATGTTGTGTTTGACAGATTTTTTGTTTATATAGCTCCACAGGTGCACCACAGACTGAGTTAAGATATAAAGGAACACTTTATAAAATAATATAATCAGCATCTTATCACATTTATTCTGGTCTAAATGAGCCTAGGACAGCCCACTTTAGGACTGAGGCCACTCTGCTGTAGCCTGCCAACAGGTGTGGTTGAGCAACGCTTAATCTGTGTTTGTGAAGTATTGTGCGACTTGTTGATCCACGGTTGCTAAAGGACTCACACCTGCTCTGTGTTTGATCCTTGCCTCAATGCTAACACCTGCTAACAGTTGCAGAGTGTTTTGTGCTCCGCCTGGTGTTGCACTCACCTTCCAACACACGGCCCTGGAGTCATGATCAGGTCTCTTGTTTGCTGTGCGTCCCGCCTGCACGTCTCCCCCCGTCATCCTGCACGCTTACCTTTGTGCCTCTCGAGCCTGACCGCCAGTATTTCTATCCCCAGTCCTCCCCGCTCCCGCTCAGAGCTGATCATAGCCCCGCCCCCTCCATGGCCATTCTCCTGCTATGACAGCTCCCAGCAGCCCACCACCAATGTTGTGGCAGCTTTTATCACGCCTGAGCAGCCAAACGTTCAGAGGGAAAGTGATTTGATAAAGCCAGTCAGTGAGACACAGAATATGATTGGTGTCTCTGAGACCAAAAACGCACCGCTGGCAAAGCCTGAGCCCGAGCCTGACTTTGACAGCATCTTCTTTGAGTCATTTAACGAAGCACACACATCAGGGGGCTTGTTTCTGGAAGATGATGACTCTAAGCGGGATACTATCAAAAGGTGTCCTCGAGGGTGAGTATTTCACAGAAAGAGTATTTCACAACCAGATTCCAGAAAATAAAAAAACAATATGATGACAAAATGTGAACTGGTGGTGGTGATAATGGTTAAACACACAGAGAGACTTGGGATTAAGGAATATTGTTTATCTGTTCTGCAGTCTTGAACAGAAAACCAATGAAAAGACCTGTGGAGAAAAGCTGCAGTTAGAGGGAGCAGCGGTGCAGAGAGAGAAGGAGGTGAAGGCAGAGCAGGAGAAGCAGAAGGACAAAGAAACCCTGAAAAAGCAAGAGGAGGAGAGGAGGAGGAAGGAAGAAGAACAAAAAGCAGAGCTCCTGAAACAAGAGGAGAGGAGAAAACATGAGGAAGAGAGGAAGAGACTGTTAGAGGAGGAGAAGAGGAGGCTCTTGCATGAGGAAGAGGCAGTCAAGAGGGAGAAAGAGAGGAGGAAACGTGAGGAGGAGAGACTCTTGAAGGAGAAGAGAGACAAACAGGAAAGGCTGAGGGAGGAAGAGGAGAAGAGGAAGCAGCAGCAAGAGGAGGAGGGGAGGAAGATAAGAGAGCAAGAGAGGAAACTCCTTGAGGCGGAGAAGGAAAAAGTAAAACAGAGGGAGGAGGAGAGAAGACTTGAGAGAGAGAGTTTCATGAAGAAGATGAAGGAGGAGGAGGAGAAAAGGATGGAAGAGAGGAGAGAGCTTGAGGAGCAAAAAAAGAGGAAGGAAGAAGAGAAAAAGAGGCTCCTGGAGGAGGAAGAAAGAAGGAAGATGGAGGAGAAACACTTGAAGGAGGAAAGAGAGAGGGAGCAACAGAAAATCAAAGAGGAGGAAGAGAGAAGAAGGAAGGAGGAGGTGGAGAAAAAACGCCTGGAGGAGGAGGAGAGAAAGAAAAAAGAGGAAGAGGACAAGAGGATGAAGAGGGAGGAAGAGGAGAAGAGAGCAAAAGAAGCAGAGGCGAGACGAAAGAGGGAAATGGAAGAAAAGGAGAGACTTCTGAAAGAGGATAAAGAGAGGAAGAGACTCTTAAAGGAGGAGAAAGAAAGAATGGAGAGAGAAAGGAAAGAAGAGGAAGAAAAAAAGAAAAGAGAGGATGAGAAGAGGCTTCGGGAGGAGGAGGAGAGGAGGAAAGAGAAACTCCTAAAGGAGCAGAGGGAAAAAGAGGAGGAAAAGAAATTGAGGGAAGAGGAGGAGAAGAGAAAGAAAGAGGAGAAAGAAAGAGCAGAGAGGAGAGTGAAGGAGGAGGAAGACAGGAAGAAGAAAGAAGAAGAACAAAAAAGGAAACAACAGGAGAAAGAAGAGTTGGAAAGAAGAAAGAAGAAGGAAGAGGAGGAGGAAGAGAGGGGGAGGAGGGAGGTACGAGCAGCTCCAGTCTGCAGCCTGGAGGTCAACAGGTCAGACGAGGACAAGCAGAAGATGAGAAGTCTGGTTTCATCTTCATCTTCTTCTTCTTCCTCTCACACACCTCCTCACAGCCTCTCACCTGCTGCTCCCCTCCACTCTCTGCACAACAAAGCCGGCGTCACATCCGAGCAGCTACCCTCGCAAACTCTCAGCCAATCACAGTCGAGGCCGTCAACCTGTCAGTCAGTTAACTCCAACAAAGACCGGTGAGTTACAGCACTGAGATAAGAAGCAATAACTTCACTGTGTGTTGATCGTCACCTGTCACTTAATCAGCAAATAAAATCAGTTCATCTGTGATATTCTTAAAAATTTGGCAAATCACTTTAAATGTGCTTTCTACTGATTCAAACATTGCATTTGTTGTGATTGTGTGCTTGTGATGATCAGTGATGATCTGTTCTATAGGTGTGGACAGATCAGTCACCAAAGTACCGATATGACAGATGTCGGCTCACTAACACTCGTCTTCGTGCTGCACCAGTTGTTTCACTGCTGCCGCTGTGTGTGCATGTGTTAATTCATAACATTCACATAATATACTTTTGTAATTCACTTTTAAAAGCAGTGTTGCACTTAAACATGCAGAGGTGGAAAAAGTACATTGCGACAGTACTTGAGTCAAAGTAAAGTCAAATTTTTACTTGAGTTAAGTACTTTATTTTTAAGATAGTAAAGTATTCAAAAGTATCTTTTATGTTTTATGTGAATCTTATGACTCTGAAACAACTTAAATGATTGACTGATTGACTGAAAAAGGAAAGAAAAAATAATAGAGAACCATTAAAAACCAAAAGAGTCTTTCTGTTTTTTTCTAAAATATGAACCACTGACTTTAGATAAGGCTGTGGTCTCTGGTGTGGTGTACTTGTACTTGAAGTTTCTGAATATGATACTCAGGTAGACTTTAGTCGTGTCCACCCCTGCATGTATGTGATTAATATAAAACAGCCAAAGGGAAAGTCTCATTTATTTAGTAGTGGAATGTGGTTGACTGTTAATGATCACCTCATAAATCATGACACATTTGCCATCTGCTTGTAATGATTAATTACAAATTACCAATGTTGAGATCTTGGCCCTGTTATTTTTAAGTATCATATTTTGTGATATCACAAAATATGTGGGTTTTTTTTGTTGTTCTTTCTGACTCTCTTATTGCTTGTGGACTCTTAATCTGTCTCCTCCCTTTCTTCACATTTTCCTCTCTCTGTCTCTGTCTCTGTCTCTCTCTGTCTCTCTCTCGCCTTGCTCCAGTCCCCAGCACTCTCTCATAAAGGAAGGTTCATTGTCAAACATTAGTGTCCCAGAAAAGAAAATATCTGCCACATGTACTCCTCCACCTGGCATCCGTTCAGGCCCCACTGTTCAGCCTCTTGCTCAGGATAAACCAATCACATTAGAGGTCTTGACCCTGGAGCCACCTCCAAAGACAGTGTGTGAGGCAGAGATTCCTCTGTGGGAAGTACTAGAAGGGAGAAGTGGGAACGATTCACCAGAAAAAATCTCTGCTGAGGAGGGTGCAAAACCTTTGTGCAGAGGGTAAGAAGAGATGAGGGGATGTCTGTCTGTCTATCTGTCTGCTTTCTCAGATTTATCCTCCTGTCTGTCTGTCTGCCTGCCTGTCTGCCTGCCTGCCTGCCTGCCTGCCTGCCTGTCTGTCTGTCTGTCTGTCTGTCTGTCTGTCTGTCTGTCTGTCTGTCTGTCTGTCTGTCTGTCTGTCTGTCTGCCTGCCTGCCCGCCTGCCTGTCTTTCTGTCTGCCTGTCTGTCTGTGGCGGCAGTCTGGCGTCTTATTATTTCATTAATGTGCATTTGTAATGGCTGCATCACTCATGTCTTTTTCTACTCTTCTAGCTCACACACAGAGGATGCTGCTGAGGTGGACACCACTGTCAGGCAGGAGGTCCAGCCAATCAAAGCCAAGGACTCAGAGACACCTTACATAGTGGCACCACCTTCTGCTCAACCCACTGCATCACCAGTTAAAGAGCAACCCAAAGAGCCAAAGGGACCCAGCGTGGAACCAGCATCCTCACTCACTGTGTCCCCCAAACCAGTTGGAGAGCGCCCTGCTTTGGCACTGGAGCCGCTGGTGCCTTCAAAACCAGAACTGGGGCATCAGGAGGAACGAGTTCTCCAGCCACCAGGAAAACCACAACAGGAAGGAGCAGATGAGGAGAAACCAGCAGACAGGAGTTGTGGCATCGATGAGGAGCCGGTGTGCGAGGCAGAAAAGCAGCTGTGGGCAGCTGTGGAGGAGACCACAGCGGAGACAGCAGCAGAAAGAGGGATGGAAAGTAGTGAGAGCACTGAAGAGAAGGAGGAAGAGGGTGTGATAGGGGGGTGAGTCAGAAATAGTTCCTCGCAGCCTTTGCAGCATGGCGTGACATGTCCGTTCTTCTCTCACAAACCACCACAGACGCACTCACACACCTGCACGTACACAAGAACAAACTAACGTTTATCTGTTGTGCTGCAGCCTAACCAGAGCTTCCTCACCAGCTGCGATTAACCACCTCCCATGCTCTTCTCTCCAGCTCAGCTTCTGTCTACGCTGTTAGACTCAATGTTTAAATGGAAGTGATTTCACAACAGTC
>OMNW01003526.1:2328-12512 GCA_900303245.1 Selene dorsalis
GCCTTCTATCGTATGCCACCTTATGGGAGAAGATAATGACAGTGCTATTAAAATTGCAATCTCCCTATCTGGCATTCTAGTTTCAGCAGTTTCTGCTGTTAAAGAGTAATGAGGAACAGAAGGACAGTATTCTTCTTCCCCCCAAACTATCAACTTTGGGGACTGAATGTATTCTTCGCTAGATAATTAATGGCTACAGACAAATGGTGGTTGATTGAGCGACTCATCCCTCTATTTTCAATCACCATCTGCTGTGTGTTGCTGGCAAAAAACAATGTTAATTACCTCGAGTGTGCCCAAGACGTGGCGTATTAATTAGAACAACAAAAAAGGGAAACCTAAAAGATTCCAGTGTTTTAGTGTCTGTAATGATGTGCGTGTGTGCTCATATAGATGTTGTTGATGGATTAGCTTGGGAATCAGATCCAGAAGGCAATCATTTGGTAATTTGGCCTTTTGATCATGTACCAACAGAACCACGCTGTTGCCTTGACACTCCGCCGTTTACCTGCCTGTGCCCGAGGCCATGGCAGGCCTTTAAGATTGCTGGGGCTGGCAACTCTCTGCTACACAGAAGGCACGTCAGCAGAAAAGATGAATCTCCACTGTGACCATGCGGACAGCCAGCTGACAGAAAGCGTTAGAGCTCTGGGTGCAGACGCCCGGGCTTTTTTTCTCTCGTGAGCGTCACCTGACCGAGAAGGGAAGACATGGAGAGAGGGGAGGAGACAAAGTACGACTGACTCGACGTGACAAGGCTGCGACGGCGCACTTTGGGCCAAAACTGCCATGACACTGTGCAGACGCTCCGTCCCCTCGCTCCCACACTCCCAAGTGTGCAGGTGGTGAGAGAGGATCCTGATAGGCCCAGCAGTACGGCGCCATCGCTAACGAGCCGATGTAGAGAGCAACATGTAAATGTGATGATGTGAGCAGCATATCATCGGTAATTATTTGGCAATCATGGAGTAGCATCAATAACAATTAGCATAATTTCCATGACTTCAGTACTTAATGACTTCATTCAAAATACTGACAAATCAAATATGCTTATTTCCCTCTTACAAAGAGATCATTTACAGTCTGTTAGAGACTGGATTAAGAACATGGAGTACTGCACGTAAAAAAGTAGCATGAGACCTGAATTAAAAATGCTCAGTGAAGTAAACACCTCTTAAATACTCCACCATTGCCATCATGGTTTAGATCAATGGGTATAAACCCTCTTTGTTTGTGACCTTTTTAAAGCAAATGCCTGAGTCATGAGCAGTTAAATCGAAGAGTTATTCATGGTGATAATTTTTCAAGGCTTGAAGGGGGGAAAACATTTCACAGGAGCAAACAAAGAATTATTGTAAATTTAAAGAAAAAGAAAAGAAATGATGAAAATGTGATTTTTCCCAACCTGGAAATCATCTCAAATCTCTTGACTTTCTAAAGTGATATTGCCATCACTCATGGGGGTCCTACTCCCAGGTCTGGCAATAACTGCCAGAGAAAATGTGAGGCTAGCTTTCTGGTTTTTATTCTTGTTATTTAAACTGACCCATAGCTACTAGTTGGATCTGGGCTTCATAATGGCTCCATTCAAGCATTCTTGACAGGATGGCTTGGTAAGAGAGAAAAGCTGAGTGCTCTCTCCCTCCCTATGTATTCTTTCTGACTGTCTCTCTCCCCTCTGTCTCTTATCTACTCCTTGTATTTTTATGCAGAGTGGTCCTGGCGGATCATGGAGTTGTGTCTAAATCCAGTTCCCAGCTACTTAGCCCCCACCCAACCCACTCACTCTGACTCAAGGGCACATGAGAGCATCTCTCCCTCTCCCTCTCAGACCCCGGCTTGAACCCATGTATCAGACAGCAAGCCATCATAGTACAGTACAATAGCCACATGGACAGTGATTGTTTGTTTGCACTATTTATGTCAGTGTGCAGTCTGCGGCAAATGGCACTGTAATGCAATCATTCATTCTTGCCATCCTGCGCTCCTGTCCATTAGGCTAATGATATTCTGTAACCGTCCTGGGTTCGCTGGCCGTTGAAATCACGAATGTGAGAAGTAGGAGAAAGTA
Organism: Selene dorsalis; assembly: GCA_900303245.1. Taxonomy (NCBI): domain Eukaryota; kingdom Metazoa; phylum Chordata; class Actinopteri; order Carangiformes; family Carangidae; genus Selene; species Selene dorsalis. The sequence goes on from OMNW01003526.1 coordinate 4,400, forward strand.
GGGAGACCGCTGCTTAATTGGGGGGCTATGATCAAATTTAAGCGTCTGGAAACATCTGCCCTGTAGCAACAGATGGAATTCCTTGCAGCTCCGCAAAGAGACAATGGTGGAACTGTTTTTGTGAACTGACCAACATGTGGAGTGCAGAGAGTGGATAGCAGCAGGAGATCAATAAGGTATCAAAAGAAGAGGTTGATGCAGTCCACGCTCCTTATCATTTCAAAGCGCGGATACACCTTCAGTGACATTAGCACTCCATTTAAAGACCCCGGCTTCTCTGAAAACGGTCCATCTAGAAAAGTAATGACTATCTTCACCAGTCACCGACGCAACAAAACAGCAGTGCAGCAGCAGAAACAGAGGTGTGTGTTTTTGTTGCTTAACAAGACTAGGAATGTGAAGCCACACAAGAAAACTGTGTGAGGCTGTGCTGATGTATGGATGTTTATCAGGTGTAATATTCACCATCTCAGTTTGGCATGCTAATATGCAAACATGTATATTAATTAGCACAACACACACCACATTCCAATCAGCTGTGACTGTGGCTGATGTGAATGCCATTAGTTGCTCTTGCAAAACTAAATGTTGTGCTAATGTTCACATGAAATTTTGAGGTATTCCAAACGATGAGTGAAGACTTTGACCTGTTGGTGGTGTGAGAGGGAAAAACAGACCCAGGTTAAAGTTCATCACCTGGGCACAATGTATAACATTCCATTACCTTTGCATTTTTCCTAATGAAGATGACTTTTTAGAAAGTATTTTGGGGCCATTTTAGGCCTTTATTAGATAAGACAGTAAAGAGAGACAGGGAAGCAGGGAGACAGACTGGGGGAAAGACATGCAGTAAAGATCATCTTGGGAGGGGATTGAATCAGCGATCACGGCTTCAGACCATGCCAACATGGGGTGTGCTCTAACCACTAGACTACCGAACACCCCATAAAGCTGACACTGTTAAGTCAAAATGCTATTGCCTACTCAAAATCAGCGAAACCTCAGTTAATCACACCTGTCACTCAATAGACCTCTGTAAAGTATAATATGAGTTTAAAGCCCATAAAAGGCAAAACAAAAACAGACCTTGGCATTTTTTCGTGTTTTTTGTAGATCAACATAGATCACAAGCTTTTGTCTGTTTTCTGTCAACCTCTCCTCACTCTGTGTTCAGTCTGAGTATATGGCCGAGGCTGGCCAAGCGTCTGTATCAGACAATCTGATTGGCTGTGACAGCACCCACAGGAACCAATGGGATTGTCGAACTGAGTGATGAACGCAGAGGAGAATCGATCAAAAGCACACAAAGTGAAAGCTGCAGCAATGTGTCAAAAAGCAGTGAGACTACTTGTTAGAAATCACAGATTCTCTAGTTTATGGAGAAAAAAAAGCATGTTTCCTGCTCAGATGTGATGACACTGTACAGACAGTGAAGTTTGGAAATATATAGTCCTACAGCCTCAGGGTAAACTGAGATGAGATGTTAAGGAGAACGGAGGCTTCCTGTAGAAAAGGTTACATGGCTGACATACAATCTGAAAAAGGAGAAATGGCCACAGCAGTGAGTTTGATTCTCTCCTCTGATACTTAAATAGCATCAAATCAAGGCGATGCGCTGTCAAATTAATTACTCATTATCACCATATATCCTGTTAATCCTTATTTTGTGGGCACCGCTGCAGCTCAAATGTCAGTGCTATCCCAAAGCATTACAGATACATTTTGTAATGGAACTTTCCTCTGTGTTTGGGCTGTCAAAAATTTCAGCCCAAATCATCCTGACTAAAGTGCATTAAAATGCATGGACAGTCGAGCTATAATTACTGGGTAAAAATACCCCATGCCTTAATCCACATGGTAATAACGCAATTAAAGTGGTGTTTCTTGGACTTGGTAATCTTCTGTGACAAGGCTTACAATTCAATTAACCCCGTTTTAACACTTTGTTTCAACTTCCTGTGAGGCTAATTTGCTTTAAACTTACTTCAGTTGCTATAATTATGCCTTAAGAAATGTCCAATTTCTGAATTATCAGTTATTTATGTCAGTGAAACACTGATTTTCAGCAGATGGGCTCTGCTCTTATCCAGCAGGAAGCCTGAAAACCAATTTCATAAGCCTGCCTCCTACATAATGATAGCTTTGTTACTTCCTGTGATGTTTGGAGGGTTTTATCAATCTACTGATGTGCATGACTTGTTGCACTCATGTAAAGTGAACCAAAATGCTACCGAGCTGCGTACAGAGAAGTCACTTTTCAAAGTAGGAGTTAAATATTTGTGGAAGTAAAAACAGTCTTGGGTTTGTTTTTCACTGATTGGGTGCTCTGTAAAGTTGGACGCATCCATGATGGGAGAATTTCAGCGTGATACAATTTACGTTAATCTCATAGTACAACCAGAGCTGCTCTCCTACCGACATCTACCAAAGCCAGCCACTGATCTAACCCATTTAATCACTCTCTTCTTGTTCTCTTTCTAAGCTCATGCTGGCTGTGACATATTGAGCCGGCAAACTTTCCATGTTCTCTCGGAGAAGGTCATTGGGCCAGGCCCAATCTAGCCTCTGAAACTGAGCCAGGATTTCCACTGCTGTCGTTCAGATTAGTATTAGACGTGAGCGCCTTTCCTAAGCAAATCAGACAGTGTGAAGGACAGAACCGTTCTTCCATTCAAGCACGCCTGCTTCTTGTTAAAGAGAGACAGGGCAATAAGTTGTAGGACAAAGGAAAGTTTGTGGGAAGTCTTCACATTTCATGAAAGCTTATTTTTAAATGTGACAAGCCAGTTTGTCATGTTAGCTGAGCAGCAATTGTATTATACTCACTACAACTATAGGAGCTGTCTGTGGACATAATGTATGTGTCAGTGTGTAATAAGTGGCATTCTTATAATTTGAAATTATTTGTGTTGTGTGTATATAAATAAAACTTTTGATGTTCTAGTCACATGCTTGCACCAAGACGTGCATTTTCTGTTTATCAGTGCAGTTCTTTGGGCGGTTTCATGACCGATCATCACAATCACTTGGGCTATGAAGGAATTTTCCTGATGACACCGGTGCAGCTGTGCACGCACACACACACACACATAGAGGTGAATGCTGACACGTGATCCAAGGACAACAGGATCTGACATTCACTGCTAAAGGACAACGTGGGACACACAGTGTACTGGGCAGATATGTGAGCACAGCACACTATGTCTGCACTGTGAATCCGACACCATTTGGAAACAAAGCGCGACATACTGTAATTCAAGAGTTTTGTTGCAAGCGTGAACAAATTTGGTGGGTGAATTGGTATCGATTCAGCTCTGTAGCACTTGGAAGGACAAACTTGCACCTGGACTCAATCAATGTTGATTGGAGAGTGGCAGCATGCCCACATGCACACAACACAGCTGATAGGACACACCATCCAGCTCTGCAAAGGAGAAGTTACCGTAGTTAACTTAGCTCATCCAGACATGAGCTGATGCTTCCCCTTTATTTTACTGTGTCTGTAATGTGAAAAATGTATTTTCCTAACTTTACTCCAGTATCCGCATGTTAATTGTTCATTTATCTGTTACATCCAAATTTATGTTTTTTCTTCTTCAGATCTGATGTAGCTATTTTCTCTTCCTGAAAACGATTTTCAGGAATTTTCTGACGTTTGATGACTCACTCTGCACTAGTGGGCGTTCCTAATTTTGTCCGTCACGTCACAACCGCTGAGTTCTAATGAGTTAATCCGCTGCAGGTGTGTGAGTTTGAGCTAACTCTACGGAGCATGAGCGTCGCGGGGAGGATGAACCTGCCGCCCTGGCTGCTAGCATGGCTGCTACCCTGGGCTCTAGTTTCACCTGTGAGGACCGCAGGTGTATTTTGAAGGCGAAAGGAGAGAAGTCCTCCACAGCAGCAGACAGGTGGCGCTACCCGTGACGTGTCCCTCCTTAGCTTCGTGTTTTTACGTAGCTAATCATGCGTAACTACACGCGTAGCGCTCCAGAAGCATGACGTGCCTCGTGACACCTGTCAGCTGAGAGTCAAGCCAGAGGCCCCAACATGATGGACACCCTGAGGTAAGCGGTGCCTGTGTGTGATTCTGCCTCAGAGGGTAGTCCCACACACAGATACACACTTTGCAGATTTGTGTGGCTTAATTGGAAATCTTGCGTCAGTTATTCAAGTCCCCTGTTGTTTGTTTGTCTTGAATTACTGCTCTCCCTGATTTGACTCTGGGGTTCAATTCAAAGTTTTTGTTTTTTTTCCCCTCCTCGTGTATTTGCTTTGCATTATTACACCCCTGGGCTTTAAATCCTGAGCAGTAAAAAGAGTCAGGCCAAACATTTGGGGTGTTCTGTGTTTTAGGAAGACAGGCTGCTTTGGTAAACAACATTCAAGATGTCTTCATTGTCACTTTACCAGTACAGTTTGGGCTCAATCTGAGCCACATGTCAAAGTCCTATTTATAATATACAGAGTGGAACCTGAGCAAATGAAGCACATGAATTTATCTTTTTGCACACAAGCCACTGTCTTCAACAGACACTCTCTCTGAAGCAGCAGCCTTTAAACAATCATTATTATCCTCCTTTCTTTCCTAGTTTACCGTTGCAAACACCCTTTTTAGAGCACTTGTCTGCAGACTTGTTGGCATGCTGACTGGATGGCTCAGTTTTGGGATTATGTCAACGCCTTCAGCAGATGCTATTGCATTACATAAAGAGATATGCCATGCTTGGGAGAGCTTTCACTCATCTCCTAATGTGTGCATTCTGGCCACGGGCAACAACTTCACATCCAGTCCTATCACTGAAATGGCAAACAAGAATTCTGGGAGCGATCCCAAAGCTGTTTTGCATTAGTTGTCAAAGGTAAATTCTGACTGTGTAACATGAAACTCCAAAAAACCTAAAGGAAAACACTTTGATCTCTATCACCTTATCAGCTGCTCTGGGCTAACATGTTAACAGGGAGATGCTTCGAATGTTCTCAGTACTTGTCAAAATTTTGGAAGTTTCTATTCTATGATAAAGCTCTGTTATCCATTGTATGCGTGCTGTGAATCTGACAGTCAGTGCAATTGTCTGCAGCTCAGTTGTGCTTTGGGAGCTTTCAGCTCACTGGTCTGATCTTCCCGCTGAAGTCCCAACACCAACTAAATAAGTTAGCCGGCTGGGCCAGGGCCAGGTTTGTGTCTGTCAGCACTAGAGTGGGAGTATTTAACTGTGAACATCATGCCAGTGTTAAAGGTTAGGTTCATGATTTTTTCAGTTCTACCTTAACAATACTCACACGCATGTTTGTGCAGGAAAAAAGATTGACTTCCACCTTACTGGCTGCACAGAGATCCATTCTTACTGTCTTCAGCCCTTGTTCTCTGCACAAACATTTTCTAAAATTCAGCTGAAGCTCATAGAGACTTATGATGTTATGTCTAATGTGTTATGTTGAGTTCAGACACTTTTTTTTTTTTTTTAGATTAGGTGGTATTGTCCACTATGATACACTTAGAGAAAACATTAAAATGTGTTAAAATCTGTTGCTGACACTGTACATTTGTGGAATGCAATGGTGCAGCCTGATCATTTAGCTTTTTTTAGTACAATATTCCCTCTTTGTGTTTTCTTGCAGCGATTGAAACTTCTAGAGAACTTCATATCAATGTCAGATGAACTATGCAACGCCCTCCTGTACACCGTCGGCTCACATTGGCCCTGAAGGTATGTACACTCAATACTGAAATCCAGAAATCTCCTGTGCATTGTGTTTTGTGATACATGTAAGCCTCACTCTCAATAAAATCAATTTTGCCCAGGTCTGATGTCCCAGCGGAGGCACTGCAGGTTGTGTGACGGCAGAGAGGAACAGGGTGGAGCGGCTATTTTTACCTGAAGCCCAGGAGTGAGCTGGACACAGAAGGTGAAGCAGGAGGAGAGTGGAATTTGGGCAACGATTGGGAACGTGAACCGGGTAACGTTAATCATCTGGACAGCAGAGACATTAACTGTGCATGAAGCTCGGTCTCTGGACATTGCATGTACTGTTCAAATACTGACAGAGGGCACGAGTTTGTGTGTGTGTGTGTGTGTGTGAAAATCAGAGACAAAGAGAGGAAGGACATGATGTGTCGGTGTGTGAATCTGGGATGAAGCGAGGGATAGTGTAGTGTAACTGTGTGTTTGCGTGTGAGGGCAGTGTGTCTGCGCTAAGGTGATATACAGTGCCCTGACTTACTCTTGTAGATGAAGTGCAGTTTGCTCAAAGCCACACCCCCCAAAGGAATAGACTGTGTATGCCAACTCACTTTTCGGGTTGGGAAAACACACTGATGAAAAAGGACGAGGCTACAGCGGCACACTCGCTCTTTGCGGCAGCCCCCCCCCGTCACACACTAACATCATTACAATTTCAGCTCCACTGCCTTCTAACAAAACTCTGCATATTTACAATGTGTGTGTGTATCCACTATTGTCTTGTTAAAATTTTTTACAATGGCTGTCGAGCGCCTTCGCATACTGAATGCAATATTGTGCCTTAATATGCCCTAGTATAATGCCTACAGATTTGGAGAGTGCTGATATGGCACATTTTGCAGTGGAAGCATCTGAGTAGCACGAAAAGCGGCGCGTTCACCCCTGAGAGAGCGAGGGGCTCACCTTTTGTTATTATTTTTGGAGGCGCTGATTCGTGCTGACCTACTTTGGGAGCAGGGATTGTTGAGGCACAGAGCACCAATGCAAATGAAATCTGTTGCTTCCCGCCTGTTGGATTTTAAGGATTTCCAAGCACATGATGCAACTGAGGAAAAAAAAAACACGACTTGTCATATAGTTACTGCAGTTTCATGGATCCTGTCATCTTTTTATGGGCAAATTTGAAGTTTCTCTGGAATCATTATTATTCTGAGTTTTCTGTAGTGGTTGTTTTCTTGGGAGAGAAAATGTATTGAATCAGTAGCCTTACATCAGTTTGAATTGTTGACAGCAGCCTGTTTGGTTTACCCACAAAGCCTCGCATACTCCTGCTCAGCATTGCAAATGACAGTGATCACACTGACTCGAGCACGACACTCCACCTGCTTGACAGGTAGCTGTCAAAAATAGCTGTCATTCTGTCAGCCGTGCAGTCTAGCCACTACCATCGACTCCAGCTTTTTTTTTACAAGGTAGTTTTTGTCTGGTGCACGTTTTCATGGGCACCATGCAGAGCTGGAGAGAGATACTGTACCATACTGAAACAAATCTGTGATCAATATGATTTAGGGTACACCTATTTCCATCTGTATCACAGCCCGCAGAACTTTTGATACAATTAATTAAGGTAGATTTTGTACAGTGAAGCTGATAAAGGACGCTGCTCTGCAAAGGAAAAGTAGCTCAAACTTAAGCTCAAGTGGGTTTGTCCACACAGTCTGTATAACATAGACTCTGATCACGCTGAAACATTATCTGTCCCTTTTTATATACATGCAAATGTAGTTCCTTCTGGATTATTGTCGAGCTACAAGCGCTTTTGCATGTGGGTGCTGTCACTATCTTTTATTACATACTTGAAATGTAGACACATGGTTAGCAAGTGGCCATTTTTTGGGGCAGGAAGGAGAATCAGAACCCAGAGTGCCGATGCCATCCCTGCAGGGGATGGAGTGCTCTAAATGTGGTGTAGCCTTTGTAGCCATGTGTGAAATATGATTTGGTGAAGGATGTCATTTGAAAGGGCCCAGTTTCTGCAGTTATGACAGCCCCCCAGCACTCTCTTACAGTCTCACTGTCTTTTCCTGCCGCCGCCGTATCGCTGCCGCGCTATCTATCCATCCTTCACACGTTCTCCCACACCTTTTTCTCTATCGCTCGCTCCTCGCCTCCCAGTGGCTCTTTTTATTGGGCTGCTTTTAAAGCCAGATGTTCCTGCGCAGCGAGGACGAAGGGAGAGATGGGAGGGAGGGTGTGGGGAGGCAGCGGCAGAGGGAGGGGCCATCAAATGACTTGTAGCTTCAGAGCAGCTAATTCCCCACACAATGGACTCACTTTCTCTTCAGCCCCTGTCCCTTATTTTCTTTTCATGCTGTATCTTCATTTTTTTTCCAATCCGCCATTTAAAAAAAAAAAAAAAAATCAGTTCATTT